>PVJD01009640.1:0-60686 GCA_004026545.1 Mormoops blainvillei
AAAAAAAAAAAAAAAAAACCAACCCCAAAATGACTAGTCAGAAATGGAAACAAAAGGAGAGATGAGAGGTTGAGTCAACAGAGAGATTCTGGGGATACACACCAGGACAGACAGGGAGGGGAGCCTCTTAGCTACAGGCAAGTGAGCTCTGTGATCCAACTTGTAGTTGGTGCCCAGAGTCTGGCTCCCTAAGGCTGGGGTCACGGAAGGTCAGACCTGAGAGCTGGGGAGATCCTGAGAGGAGGCCACATGGGTAGCAAGGATAACCCAGAACCTTCAGTACCTCTGGGCAGCCAGCTGACCTTGGAGATGGGGATACCAGGTCCTCACCTTCTCCAGGGACTTGAGGACGCTCTGCCTCTCACGCAGCTTCTGGATGCTCAGAGCTATCTTGTGGCGGGCACCTTTGGTGACATTCTGTGGTAGGGCAGAAGAGGAGAGGGAGCTGGAAATGGGAGGCAGGTACTTAGGGTGCCCCAACAAGGCCCAAAGCGAGGGAGGAGGCTCAGGCCACAAGGGTACTATCAAAATGGTACTGCCCCCAACTCTGTCCTGATGGTCTCCTCAGCTTTACCTGAGACTCCAGGTGCTGCTCAGTCAGTGTCATCATCTCCTCATAGCTCATCTGTGAGAAGAGGGCTGCGTACTTGTGCAAGCGGAGGCTCTTGAGCCATGAGGGCACATCTGTGGAAAAGGAGGGTGGGCATATAAGGTCAGGAATCTGTTCCATCGGTTACCTGTTTCCTGGCTTTCTTATCAGACTGGGGTGTCTGAGGGCAGGGACTTCTCCCCCATCATACCAGGGTCTGTGGAAGTCTCTCAGATCAGTATGAACCCCAAGGGCAGGGACTTCTACTCCCCTCAGACTACTCCCCTTCTCTGGAAGGGAGAGGAAGTTGGGAGCTGGAAGGATGGGAGAGGCCGGGTAGCAGCAATAAGCTCCTCTCTATCCTCTAAGCTCTGCAGAAGCCTCTGGAGGAGGGTCCTAGTCCTGCCCTCCCGTTGTACCTTTCATGCCACTGCCATCCTCTTGGAAAGTGTTCCGGCTGGAACCCTGCTCCTCTGTCTGCTCACTGCCAGAGGAGGCCACACTGCTCTGGGGTGAGAGGGGTGCGTGGTCGGGCGTGGTGAAAGCAGCCCGAGCCCCCAGCTCTTCTGGACTTGGCCACTCACCAGGCGCCTGGGGACTCGTGGGAATGTGAGACATAGAGCGCTTCAGTGGGCTGGGGTGAATTTGGCAGGGGAGACCTGGATAAAGGGGGAGAGAAGCAAAAGGTCAGGCTTGGGGATCTGACCACAGGAGGCCACACTGCTGTGGTCAGTGCCATGGATGGCAGCTCAGCCCCAGGATCCAGTAAGGAGAAGGGACCCTGGCAACTGAGGGGAACTGCCTACCAGATGCTGCTCATTCCCTCACCCATCATACCCAACCCATCAGCAAGCTATGAGCTACTTCTTTGAACCTCTCCACTTCCCCTGCTTGCAACCTGGTGTGAGTCAATAGCAATCCTAACTGGAATTACTGTCACAGCCTCCTCATTGGTTTCTTGCCTTCTACAGTCCATTCATCTCACAGCAGCTACACCAAACCTAAAAATGCAAATCTGACCAACTCAGTTCCTGCTTAAATCCCACCTGTGGTTTCCTTACATGCTGAGAATAAAATTCAAACTCTTTCATATACACCACTACAAGGCCCTGCAGGACCTGGGCCCTGTTCATCTCTGACCTCTTATCTTCCACTCACCCTTTAGGTCAAGCCTTTCTAGCCTTTGCCCCTAACCCCATTCGTTCCTGGAACACCCAAGCTTGTTCCAGCCTCAGGACTTCTGCACTGGCTCTTTCTTCTTGTCCTCCTGATCTTAGCAGTTGGCTCCCTCAGATCTAATCTCAGCAAGTGTCACCTCTTCCAAAGCCTTCCATGAACCCTCAATATGAAGTAGCTGTCCCTGCCAATCCTGGTTAGTCTATCATATTACTCTGTCTTATCTTTCTTACAATACCTGGAATGATCTTATCTAGTTATGTTTACTTGCTTATTAACTATATGCCCCTGATACACTAGATCTGTGATAGCAGGGACCTGTCCTGTCCTAGATATCACTGTATCCTCAGTAATTACAGTGGGGCCAAGAGCAGAGGAGTTTCCTCAGGAGTACTTATAAAGTAAACTAATGAAATAGATCAACCACACCCTCAACATCCCTGTCCTTGGGCTTCACCACCTCCCCCAGACTTTTCCCTGAACTAAGCCCAAATCAGAGTGAATCCAGGTTCTCTTCCACAGGATGTTCACACCCTCCATCCACTCATCCCATTCTTGAGGTAGGAAGGGGAATCCAACTTGGCTTTTTACCATTCTCAGGACAGGGCAGGTTCCCAGTTCCCAGGCCTTTATGCAGGCTAGGCACGGTGAGCCATGCCTAGCTTCCCACTCTTCGAGCCTCATTTGCCAGCCACTTCGCCTTCGCTCTATCTCTGCGTTCCCTGAGCCCCAGAGCTGCTGCCACCTCAAGCCCAGCACCAACCGCCCTCTTCACTAGCCTGCCTCTTTTGCACTGGACTTTGGGCTTGTATAGGATGGCAACCCTGCCCAAACACTGCTGCATCCCCAGGATCAGGAGCAAGGGCACAATATACAGGAGCCCTGAAAGTTTCCTAAAGGCCAAAAGTAGGGCACCAATGACCCTAAGGGTGGTAATAGGGCCTCTGAACTCAACACAGTGAACCTAGACTAGCCCAAATCCAAGAAAAAGGAAAGGAAACAAAGCCAAATGTCTCACCTTAGGTAGGGGAGAACACGAAGGCCCAGGGAACTGAAGTCCTTTTGCCCCAGTTACCACAGAGCTGGGAGGCAAAGCAGAACCACACTAGCCGTATTTCTGATGGAAAGGCTGATTCCTGCCAGCACTCCACTGACGTCAGCCCAGGAAGGAGGACTAGCCTGGTACAGGCCCCCAAAAACCTTCTCTCATCTGTGATTTCTATGCTTCTACCTTGGGAGTCACCTGAGGGAGAGGGCAGTGCACTAACCCACTCCCTAAGGCCAGCCTCCAGCCCTGCCTATGATCTCTGGGGTCCTCTGGTCAGGGCTCCTTCTAAGCCTCTGAATCCCTAGAAAAAAGATGGTACACTTTGGGCCTGCAGGGGCTGGGGAACCCTTGATACAGGTCTTTTCGCGCCTGTCTTGGTGCCTCTGGCCTCCTCCCCCCTCTTCTCAGCCAAGAAGGAGGCAGGCAAGGCAGAGAGGGAAGGAAATTATCCTGACTGGAATGATTGTGCAGTTTCTGAGGAGCCCTGCTTAGCCCCACACTGGGGTGGAGGCTGACCACAGCATGAGAACTCTAAAAACAGGAATGCCTGCTGGAGATCCAGGGCCCCACTCTCTCCAAGAAACCCTGGTCTGTCCTTGGCAGCACCCCAAACCTACCCTGCCTGCCCCTACAGGCCAATTCTTGCTCCCCACTCAAAAATATTTTAATGGTTTCCTGTTTCCTGCAACTGCTGGAAATTGAAAAGTTTCATCCTATCCTTCAAGGCCCCCACAATGTGGTCCTAACATGCTGATATCTGGGAGTCAAGGCAGACCTGAGGTTAAACCCTGGCTCTACCACCTATTAACTGCACAATCCCAGGCAAGTCACTTCATTTGCTCCCCACCTTTATTTCCATGTGAAGTCCTTGGCACAGTGGCAGGCATCTGATAAACACTAATATTTGCTACAGTAATTACTCATTTAAATCCTTGCACCTCTCCAGCCCTGCCAGACTGTCTCCTCCAATTTGCCACCCCCATGCCTTCAATCCATACTGTGCCCTCTATTTGGAATACCCAATTCCTCTCTCTCTTCTGGTTCAAGCCTCCCTCCAACATTGTTTCAGCTTGGTCCTACAATAGCTGCTGTCCCCATCATGAGGAAGAAATATATGGGCACCCTCCTCTTGACGAGGTCTGAGTATCTTCAGGAGGGTCCCTTTTAGGCGGAGGCAGCCTAACATTATAGTTAAGAATATAAGCTGTGGAGCCAGGCTGCTTGGATTTAAATTCTGGCTACAGCACCTTAGACGAGTGACTTTCCTGTGACAGCCAATTAATGCATAGGTGTAATGTTCTCAGAACAGATCCTGGCAAAGACTAAACGCTCAATATATTTTAACTAGAAATATCATTACTAATATATCCTCCCAACCTGGACCCAGAAATTGTCATGCTCTGAGACTGAAAAACACTTTTGGTTGCTCGAGTTCCCAGAAATGCCCCCTATCCCTTGATCTTCCCTGATTCTTGCCAGCACCTGGGAGGGAGGCAGCCTACCAGGACATACATATTTAACCAGAGAAGGAAGAGGCTCAGAGGTAACTGATGTGTACTAAGTGCCATACAACTGGGCGCCAGAGATCCAGAGTTCACTCCACCCACTGGCATGGCATGGCATTTCACTGCCAATCTTTCCTAGCCTGCTTTAACCAGTGCCCACCAAAGGGGACCAGCCACACTGAGGATAAATCCTAGAAACCTCCTGCTTTGAGTTAGGTCATATCACTTTATCTATCCCAGGAAATACCACTCTCTCTTACCCTGTTCATTTCAACTAACATTTCAAAAACTGGTTGAAACACCAAGCTCCTCCTGCTCACCCCAGCCTCCAGGGAGCTTAAGAGAGCCTTTTCAAAACCACTTAGTTGGAGGTCAGTGCAGTGGTCAGAGGCAGGTTCTCGTGGAAGACTGTCTGGGTCTGAACCTTGGCCAATCCCACCACTTGTTCTATGGGTAACCTTGAAAAGGTGACTTCACCTCTTGAGTTTCAAGTGTTCCCATCTGTGGAATGGGGCTAGTGATACGGGTGTGATGAGGATTAAACGAGATACTGTGTGATAAGTGCTTATAAAAAGAGTATCAAGCACAGTCCATGCTCAACAATGTTACTTACTATTGCTAACGCACAGCAGCGTTACAGCTTATGTGAACAGGTTGGGAAACAGGTTTCTCAGAAACAACACTTTAAGCCGAGGCCAGATACAAAAATCAGAATGTCTGAGCTCAAAGGGACCTCAGATTACGGTCATTAACTTAATGCCTTTAGAGGTCAGGCAGGTATCAGATATGACCAAAAGGTGGGGTGTGATGGTAGAGGCTGAGGTTCACTCACTGTGGCACATATGTAGGGTGTAGAAGGGTGGTGATTATTAAATTCCACCTTACTGTTGTCACCAGAAATACAGGCCTTGAGCTGCCAGATCTTTTGACTTTTTAAGAGAAGCTAAAATATGTATTTTTAGGGGAAAATTCCTGATTTCTTATATTATGAAATTTATTTAAAAACACAACAAACAAAACCAAAGTGTTGTTGAGTCTAGGCTCAATAAACCATGTCTATAGGTCAGATATGGCTCTGGGAATGCCAGTTCACAATCTCTGTACTGCCTCAAAAGGTGAGGCCCAGAGAGGTGATGTGACTTGCCCAGGATCACAGAGCAAGTAAAGAGAGCCCAGTCTGTCCCTTTTCAAGTACGCATGGCCTCCTGGGACCCACTACCCCATCACCTGCATTCGCATTGCTCCCAATACTGTTGATGACTGGCGGCACCGAGCTGGGTGGATGGAAGGGCACGTGTCCATTTTCCCGGGGTGGCTTGTCCTGCCAACCTGGGCCAGCCTCCCCAGGGCCCAGCTCTGCAGGCCCACCCCACTCATCTGAGCCCTGGCGTGAGTGGTAACTGGGCTCAGGTCGGGTGCGGAAGCCACTAGCCAGCCGCTCTTCCAGGTGGCTCAGCCAAAGGGCCAGTGAGTTGCGGTCCTCCAGTGTGGTGGCTGGGTGAATAAGGGCATAAGAGAGCAGCTGGCGACTTTCCTCGATGAAGGCATTGCTCTCGATTGAATAGGCCAGCACTTTCTGCAGCAGCCTCATGTATTCTGACTTGGCCTCCGTGTTGCGTGGCTGAAGCAGGGGCAGGTGGGATAGCAGGAGGGATACCACCTTCTCTTTGGACTCCTGCTGCCACTGGCTGACGATGGCTGCAGGAGACAAGAAAGAATGTCAGGGGAGCCAAGGTGGTGAACTCCTATAAATCCAAGAAAGGTGCCTACAGCCTGCTCCCTCAGCTCCAATCTCTTCTGCCTTCTCCTTTCATGACCCCCAACCTTGATCCTTATATAGGTGAGGTCAAACATATCCTGCTTCCAGAGTAAATTTTCCTGGTTTCATTACTCCTATTTTCGAAAACCTGCTGTGGCTCCGCATCAGCCACACTTGCCACTCTATAATTTGATCTGAGCTCCTTCTGCTATCTCCAGGGCCTACTCTTCTTATTTTTTCTCTTCAGGGCCCCTACCCACTTTCCCTATCAAAATTGCCTCCTTCCTTATTGAGAAGACAGTGATTAAAAGCCTGGGGTCTAGAATTACATAATATGGACCCCTTCGACTTGCTAGCTAGACCTTGGGTGTGTCACCCGGAACCTCACTAGCACTGATTTCCTCACCTAAAATTTTCTGAAGATAATTATAGTACCCAATACAGTGTTGCTTTGAGATTCAATAAGCTAATAAAGAATGGAAAGTAGCCTGGCATATAGAACATTTAATAAATGCTCACTGTTGTTTAACTGATCTCTCTGCCTCTATATTTTCCCCTTCCAACTTGTCCCATAAACCCAGATGAATTGTGTCTTCCTAAAGCACACCAGGATGTCATATTCCTGACCAGGAGGTTACAATGGTAAGCAGCTCCAACAGGACTCAAGTTTAAGAAGTCCTAGCCCAACCATCACCAACATTTCCAGGTCATTCCCCACCTCCTATTCCTCCACATAAAGACTCAGCTCAGGATACCCCCATCTTCCCTGGGCCTCTCTCCATGCCACATTCATCTAAGCTTCCACTCAGGCTAAGATTCAAGGCTTAAGCCTACATCAATCTCCTTCCTCCTGTGTCTTTTGTGACTGCCAAAACCTGCCTTCCTCTGGGGAGCCTCCCCTGGCTACTGCACGCCATAGTGATCTGGTGCTGTCTCCTTCCAATCCCAGAGTCTGTAGGCCTGAGTCTGTCCTGTGGAGATGAGCCAGGTTTCCTCTCTTGACCCAGAAGGGAGCTCCCTAAGAATAAGGCCCCAGGCTGGTTATATAAAGGAGGCTTTGGAGGAACTGTTACATGTCTGACTGTCCCATCCTTGAAAACCCGGTCACTCCTTCCATAACTAGCTCAACAGAGTAGAGGATGGGGGATAATGCTGACATGGCAAAGGAAAGTGACAAAGAATACCAATACTTGAGAAAAGAGATAATGATCAAGGACTAGGGCCAACTCTGCTCTCACTCCTGAGCAACTGAGCTAATACTGCAGCCAAGGCAACAATTTGCAAACATCTAACAAGGCTGTTCTGAGAGAGGAGCTTTGGGCTATTGGTAAGGTCCTGGAAAGGGGCAAAGGAGCTAGGTTACCTCTCCAGGGGGTGGATGATGAGAAAGAAGGCAGAGATATGGTATAAGGTCCCTGTTCTCCCACTTAATCACCATTTGACTCTGAGTGAATGTGACTACTTCACTAAGCTCTATTTTCTCTATCTGCAAAGTGGGGCTCAGAATCATTCCTACCTGGCACAGCTGCTATGAATTAAGTGAGACCACAGCACACAGTAAGTCCTCAGTACACATTAGCTGCTATTTCTAGCATCAGTTATTATACCTTACCATGGTTCCTTTCTTTTATTTAGTTATTTTTAAAGATCTTAGCCCTGGCTGGTGTGGCTCAGTGGATTGAGCGCCAGCCTGTGAACCAAAAAGTTGCTGGTTCGGCTTCTAGCCAAGATGGAGGCATAGGTATATACACTTCGCTTCCTTGCACAACTGAAAGAAGGATAAGAAGCAATTTACAAACAAAAAACAGCCAAGACTACCAGAAAATCAAACTGTATGGAAGTCCGACAACCAAGGAGTTAAAGAAGAAACATTCATCCGGACTGGCAGGAGGGGCAGAGACGGGATGCTGGGGTGGCAAGGACACGGGACATGGCGGTGGTTGGTGGACTGGCGTTCATGTGCGGATAATCTGGGAGGAACAACTGGGGAGCGAGACGGACCACAAACCCAGGGTTCCAGCACAGGAAACTGAAGCCTCAAAACTTCTGGCTGTAAAAACCTGTGGGGGTTGCGGCGACAGAAGAAACTCCCCATCTCAAAGGAGAGTCTGTTCGAGGAGCCCACGGGATCCTAGAACGTACAAAAGCCCACCCACCCAGGAATCAGCACCTGAAAGGGCACAATCTGCTTGTGGGAAGTGAGGGAAGTGCCTAAAAGTGGGGCAAGAGCCAAGCAAGTGGCATTGTTCCCTCTCTGACTCCTCACCCATATACAGCACTCACAGACAATACAGTGAAGTGGGTTGCCCTACCCTGGTAAATACGTAAGGCTCCACCCCTTACAACGTAACAGGTGTGCCCAGACAAAGAAATATGGCCCAAATGAAAGAATGGATCAAAACTCCAGAAAAAGACAAGGAGAGAGCCAACCTATTGGATGCAGAGTTCAAAACACTGGTCATCAGGATGCTCACAGAAATGACTGAGTATGGCCACAAAATAAAGGAGGAAGTGATGGCTATGAAAAGTGAAATAAAAATATACAGGGAACCAACAGTAAAGGGAAGGAAACCAGGACTCAAATCAACAATTTGGAACAAAAGGAAGAAATAAACACTCAACCGAATAGAATGAAGAAAACAAGAATTCAAAAAAAATCAGGAGAGGCTTAAGAGCCTCTGGGACAACTTTAAATGTTCCAACATCCAAATCATAGGGGTGCCAGAAGGAGAAGAGGAAGAGCAAGAAACTGAAAACTTATCTGAAAAAATAATGAAGGAAAAGTTCCCCAATCTGGCAAAGGAACTAGACATGCAAGTCCAGGAAGCTCAGAGAATCCTGAAGAAGTTGGATCCAAGGAGAAACACACCAAGACATATCATAATTAAATTACCCAAAATTAAAGAGAAGGAGAGAATGTTAAAACTAGCAAGAGAAAAGGAGACGGTTTCCTACAAAGGAGTTCCCATGAGACTATCAGCTGATTTCTCAAAAGAAACCTTCCAGGCAAGAAGGGGCTGGAAAGAAGTATTCAAAGTCATGAAAGCCAAGGATCTACAACCTAGATTACTCTATCCAGCAAAGCTATCATTTAGAATGGGAGGGAAAATAAAGTGCTTCCCAGATAAAGTAAAGTTAAAGGATTTCATCATCACCAAGCCTTTATTGCATGAAATGTTAAGGGACTTATCTAAGAAGAAGATCGAAACGAGGAACAGTAAAATGACAACAAACTCACAACTGTTAACAACTGAACCTAGAAAAACAAAAACAAAAACAAACCAAGCAAACGACTAGAACAGGAACAGAATCACAGAAACGGAAATCACATGGAAGGTTATCAGAGGGGAGGGGGAGAATGGGTATAAAAGGTACAGGGAATAAGCAGCATAATTGGTAGTCACAAAATAGACAAGGGGAGGTTAAGTACAGGAAGGGGAGACGCCAAAGAACTTAGATGTACAAGCCATGGACATGAACTGGGGCAGGGGTGGAGGGAGGAGTCCTAGAGGGAGGAGAGGTGCAAGGCAGAGGGGAATAAAGGCGAGAAAAAAAATGGGACAACTGTAACAGCATAATCAATAAAATGTACTTAAAAACAAACAAAAAAAACCCCCAAAAAACAAAACAAAATATAAAAGCAAGAGTTCGCTGGTTCGATTCCCAGTCATCAGGGCACATGCCTGGGTTGCAGACCAAGTCCCTGGTTGGGGTTGTGTGAGAGGCAGCCAGTCGATGTTTCTTTCGCACATCGATGTTTCTCTCCCTCTCTTTCTCCCTCCCTTCCCCTCTCTCTAGAAAATAAATAAAATCTTTTTTCTTTTTCTTTTTGTAAAGATTTTATTTATTTTCTAGAGAGAGGGGAAGGGAGGGAGAAAGAGAGGGAGAGAAACATCGATGTGAGAAAGAAACATTGACTGGCTGCCTCTTGTACATGTCCGACCCAGGACTGAACCCACAACCCAGGCACGTGCCCTGACCAGGAATCAAACCTGTGACCTTTCAGAACTTTGTAGGATGACACTTAACCAAGCCACACCAGTCAGGGTTCACATGGTTCCTTCCTTTCAAATATCCAGTTGGCATAAGCCAACTCCTGGTCCAGGAAACAGAAAGGCTGGAAATGGGCATGTACATAAGGAGAGCCTCAGGATTCTAGCCTCTCTAGAATTCAAGTGAGCCCTGATCTGGATCCCGTTACACCTGACAGTGTCTCAACACGACTTCCTTAGGGCTTAAGATTCCAAGGACCTCTGGTCTCCACTATCCACACTACAGGCTGACACCTGGCCACTGGGAGCTTTGCATAAAAAACCCTTTTGCACCTCTTTCTATTAATGACCTGTTTGGAAATCTATGGCCTAGGAATTCACATAAACTTCTGATTCTGCTTAAATTGGTAGCTCTACGAATATGACACACACAACTCCCCATTTCTGGCCATATTTAACTGCACGTTTTCTTGGCCTGGGACTCTCTGCTCCGATCTTCCTGGAGAATCTCTGTTAAAAGTACCCAGGGATCCATTTATTCAGAGTCATCCATTCATGCTCTGCTCATAGTACTGACTAAAATAGAACAGTAATATAGTTGTCCCCCACCTTATCCATGGGGAATATGTTCCAACACCCCCAGGTGATGCTTGAAACTGCATATAGTACCAAACCCTATATATACCATTTCCCCCCATATATACATACCTAAGATAAAGTTTAATTTATAAACTAAGTACAGTAAGATTAACAACAATGATAGAACAGTTACAACAATATGCTGCAATAAAAGTTACGTGAGTGTGGTCTCTCAAAACATCTGATAACCAATCGATAACCAGGATGGCTACTAAGTGATTAATGGGAGGGTAGCCAGATGAAGGGATGATTCACATCCCAGATGGGATGGAGTAGGACCGGTGTAAGATTTCATCATGCTACTCAGAATGGCACACACTTCGGCCTGGCCAGGTAGCTCAGTTGGTTAGAGCATCGTCCAAATATACCAAGGTTGTGGGTTCTATCCCCAGTCAGGGCACATACAAGAATCAACCAATGAATGCATAAATAAGTGGAACAACAAATCAGTATTTCTCTCTCTCTCTCAAATCAATAATTTTTAAAAATGGTACACAATTTAAAACTTATGAATTGTTTATTTCTGGAATTTTCACTTGACCTTAGCCAAAAGGCTGAAAAGTGATTATCTGGAATTTTCCATTTAATATTTTTAGACTGTTTGACTGTGGGTAACTGGAAACACGGAAAGCAAAACCACAAATAAGGGGCAACTACTGTTCTATACAATAATAGTAACAATTGAGCATTTACTGTGTGCTGGACACTATGCTAAGAACATGACTGTTTTTCATTCTCACCCCAACCCTGTTTTAGCATCCCTATCTTGTAGATGAGGAAATAGATTTGGAAAGATGAAGTCACTTCTCCAAAGTGACAGAGACAAGATTTAAACCCAGGGGTGCCTGCCTCCAGAATTGAGAGCAACTTTACCTGTAACCCTCCTCTATAATCTCTCCAATGCCAGGTCTCCTCTTCTTCTTCCCTGTCCCTGGCTTTCCAGAGTCCCTTCAGGACTTGCCACTCAAGGCGAGGAAACCTCATCTTCTCCATCTATCTCTTCTTTTTAACCAGCTCCCATGACCGCCGCCTCTTAGGTCATCGCCACATCCTCCCAAGGCGAGACAGGCCTTCCTGACTTCAGGGAGCCTTCACCTTTCCTACCCTCCCATCTCCATCTGGCAGTGAATCACATGGGAAGGAACTCCCTGAAACCCCGTTTCCCTGACTTAGTCCCTGAGTTGTTAGTTCTTGAAGAGGAAGAATAAATAGAGTGATTAAGATTAGGGACAGAAAGTCAGAAAGGACTAGCATCCCAGCTTTGTCATGCAGTTGCACATGCAATATGTGTCATCTGCAAAAGAAGGACTATAGGGCTGCAGAGAGAATTTAGGGAGAGAATGCATGGAAAGCACCCGACAGTCTGCCCACAGTAAGCACTTAGTATATGGCTCAAGGTTGGTATTTTTCCTCCCTTCTCCAACAGTCAGCCTATCCTTTCAGCCCTATCCTGATGTTCTCAGTTGCTGCTGTTTAGGCCTTCATGGTAGCCAGAAGCATCTGGGACAGAGAGAAGCCTTGTCTAGTCCCTCCCCCACCCTGGGTACTGCCAGGACCCCAAGGCTAAGGGACACAGATTATCCTCTGGTACTGCCAGGGGATGTGACAGAACAGCTCCAAGGGTTGGGCTCAATGAAGGACCTTGTTTTACTGTGAAGAAAGGGGAGAGTGGTTTTGGACAAATGGAGGCTGACTCTAGGGAAATGTGTGTTCATGTGTCTGTGCAGCAATGTGTTGGGGAGGGCGGGCCTCCCATGACTGGGAAGCATCAGTGAGCACTGGAACTGGTCCAAGGAATTCGTGTAGCCTCAGGCCCCTAGGGGTGAGCCCAGCTGGGGTTGCAGATGATGGGTGGGGATGGAACTTCTAGTTTCCTGCCCATGAGTAAAGTCTGGCTCAGAGTTGAGGCACAGCAGGGGCCCAATGAATACCTGCACAATTGGACCCAGATGGTTCCCTGGAAGGTAGTGGTGTCTATGTCTGTATAACGTGCCCTCTCTAGGATCCCCTGACCTCAGATTACCCTGTCCTGTGTTTTAGCAGAGTATACTGAGTAAGAGCACAAGTTAAACAGGCAAACTTGCCCAGATTTGAAAAATCCAGCTCTGCCTCCATGGCCTAGGTCAATATAATTGTAGGTCAGTCCTTTAACCTCTGTGAGCCTTAGTCTCCTTTTCTGTGCAATGGGGGTAATAAAAGCCCCTTCATCACAAGAATATAGTAAAAATTCAATCATACAACTGTGCACAGTACCTAACATGTGTAAAGTGCTCCAAATACTTTAACTGTTACTGCTGGTCCTGGTTGAAGATCTAGAGCCCATGGTGTTTTGGGACTGAGGCGGGCAATTCACATAGGAGAGCATATCTGAGCCTCCCCCTTAAGATTCCCAACAGTGGTGGGGAATTTCGCATAGTTATTTACCAAAACACATACATCTCTGATTCTTCTGAGCTAGAAGCACAACAAGCAATGATGAAATTCTGGAATTGGGCAGATGGGGATGGGGACTAAGGAATGCTGTGATGCCAACTCCTCACCAAGCTGCAAACCTGAACTCCGCAGGCATGGAGAAGATAAGGGAGACTGTAAATGAGTGCCCTTCTTGGCCAGGTGACCAGAGCTAAGTAGGTCATGACCCTGGATCCTGGCAAATCACAGGAACCAAATATATCTTGGAGACTGCTGTAAGAACAAACCCATTTTCATGTGCTGGGCTGCTGCAATAATTGTGGCAGCCTCAGGCACTAGTCAGAGAGGCTGGGATTTGGCTCCAAACATGTCCCTCTTTGCCTCACTCCAGCTCACACAAACATAGGGGAGGCCAGGGGCTCACATTTTTGTTTGATGAACTGTGTCAGTAGAGTTTGAAAGGGGAGGGTGGAGTCATCAGAGTTGAGCTCTAGTGACTCACTCAGCAATGGCCCCCTCCTGACATCAGTTTCCCTACCCAGATTCAGTGAGCCAGAGAGGGAGGAGCTTAAACCTGCTAGATATGGGTACTCTGACTCAGAGGACGGGAGGAGGAAAGAAATACAGGAATTGTGACCCAGGAAGCCTACCAGGCTTGTAATACCAGGGAGGGAAGGAGATTTCAGCTTCCCTGGCCCCACCTTTCTGGTCCAAGTCAGCCTCAGGGAAAAACAGAGACAGGATTACTGTTTTAACTTCAAACAGGAAGGGGAGACAGCACTGGGAGAAGGAACAGAGGTGACAACAAGGGGAAACCTGGGGCCTCTCCCGGTCTGTTCAGATTCTGCTTCCATGAAACCAATGCTGGCTGCCTGTGCTGGGGGACTTCCCAGTTGCTGGAGAGGAAGAGACAGGTCAGACCAGAGCCCCCCTTCACAGCCCTCACTCCTCACTGGTCACACAACAGTACCCTCATCACCTTTCTAGGTCTACCCAGAATCAGCGTCAGCATCAAGACAAGTGGTTCTTCAGTGGATGCACACGAGAGCCAACTAGGGAACTTAAAAAACATCAGAATCTCTGGGGAGAAGGCCCAGGCCTATGGTTCATTTAATAAAGAGCCTGGGTGATTCTGACATGAAGCCGGCATTAGGGCTCACTTGCACAGATCAAGCCCTCTGCATTCCCCACCTTTTCTGAGGAGATGGGCAGTGGGCAGTTCTGATCCAAACCCAAACCTGAACCTAGGGTCTCCCTGGGGGAACTGTAGGAAGGGGAAGGGTTGGGTGGTGGTGGTGAGACATGGAGTACAAACCCAGAAAAAGGCAGAGGACCTCCCTCATTGTTCAGCCCTCCTGGCCTGAAAGGATCTGAAGTTGAAGAACTTAGACCCTGTAATAGGCAACTCTTATCAGGGAATTGGCAGACTGACAGAACTCAAGATTTAGTTTGTGAGGTAAGTGGGCCTCTTGGTAGGAAGGAGGGACAAATTCTAATCTTCAAATAGTAAGGTATTTATTAAAAATATTAAATATATTAAAAACTATTGCTTTAGAAGAATGTGCTGTGCTCCCAAAGTAATATGCAGAGTTGTAACTCTGCCTTCTTCGGCACATTCTTTCAGGACCCAAAAGGTACTGGGAGAGTATCTATAACAACCTCTTCACTGTCCAGATGTGATCCTCAAGCCCAAGAGGGGCGGGGCTGGCCCAGGTCTCAAGAGGTGTAAGTGGCAGAGCTGGATCTGGAACTCCTGGGTGTCCCATGACAAATGAATCATCCAGCAGGGCTCCATCTTTCAAACTGCCTGGTCAGCAAAAGAACCTGAGTACTCGTTCCCAGGTCCATCCCCTCAGGATTCTAATTTAGTAGGTCTGGGTAAAGGGCCCAGGAATCTGAATTTTAAATCGCCTCTTCCCCCACCAGGTGATTCTGTCAATGGTATGAGTTTGGGAAACACAAGGGAGTGGGAAGGTCATATGAACAGAGGAGGAATAACAAAGAATGCACACAGCTCTTTTCAGGAAGCAAGCCCCCAAGCCTAGGAAGTAGTTCCTTTCTTCACAAATAAGGCAGGATGGCTGTTCTACTTAAGGGTGGGAGCAAGTTAGGAGATACAGACCTCCTTAGTCTTGGAGCCCCCACATCTATTAGGAATGAGGCATTCAAGACCCTACCAAGCTTCTCTCTAGTAATGCTCTGCTCAAATCCTGTTAGGCTTCCTGCTGACTCTGGAACATACCATGGCCTTCCCTCTCTTTTCTCATTCTCAGTTTTCCCTACTTCTCCATTCACCTAAGAGCTTGTTACATTCTGACCATCTCACATGGGACTAAGGATAAAAACCTTGATCATATATTCATTTGTTAGTCCGTTCATTCCACAGTAATTCTCATTCCTAGCTAGGCACTACGTCTGACATACCAATGCAAACTGTCTTGGATGGGCCTCAGGTTCTTTGTATAAAGTGTACCATGTCCTTCGAGGGCACCAACAAATAGTATAAATGAACATAACTTTAAACTTGGAAGTCCCACAGAATTCTAGGAATTTATCCTAGAGATGCTTAAAGGGTACTCATTATAGCACTGTTTATAAGAGTAAGGCCGAACATTGTGTGCAGCAGAGCTCTAAAGTCAAATTCCAGCTCCACATCTGACTAGTAGCATGACTATGGGCAAGTCACTAAACCTTTCTACACCTCAGTCTCCTCATCTGTAAAATGAGGAAATAGTAAGGGCTACATCACAGAGCTGTTGTGGGGGCTAAATGAGTAATAAGGTAATGCACTTTTAGATACAAAGGTAGGACTCTATAAAACATTTCCTATTCTACCCTGGCTGGTGCGGCTCAGTGGATCGAGTACCGGCCTATCAACCAAAGGGTTGCTGGTTCGATTCACAGGCAGGGCACATGTCTGGGTAGTGGGCTGGGTCACCAGTGGGGGTGAGGGGGTGAAGAAGAGGCAATCACACGCTGATGTTTCTCTCCCTCTCTTTCTCCCTCCCTTCCCCTCTGCCTACAAATAAGCAAATAAAATCTTAAAAAAAAAGATTCCTATTCTTACTACCAAGCTGCCATTAATAACAATTGAGGTATACATCTCTGTGCTAAATATGGAATGGCTTTTTTTATATTAAGCAGAAAAAAAGCAAACTGGTTAATATGCACAGTGTTCTATGTGTTAAAATAAAACAATGAAAAAGCTGGAGGTAGAATATTGCTGTGCTCATACATGCACAGCATATCTCACAAAACACACAAATTGGAAACATGGAAGTCTGGAAGGAAGACTTCACTTTTCACCTTTCATATAGCTTGATTTTACGACAAATTTTGAAAACAAAAGCAAAAACTAAAAATGCTCAAATAAACAAACAGTAGTAAGTACTATGGTGAATCTGATATATAGCCAAGATTGGCATCCAGTGCTCACCCAACTGCCTGCTCAAGATGAGGTGATTGGGATATGTGACAAAGCTGTGTAAGACAGTGGTCTGCCCCAAAGGAACCCCCACTCTGGTGGCAGAGCCATATTATAACCACTGAACTCCTGCTCCTGCTGCTAGAGTAGAGGGGAGTCCTCCCTGGACGGGAGGATGAATGGGGTATCAAGTGTCTGAACTCTGAGCCTGCTGCAGTAAAGCTGGGTTATTGCTATTCACTGTCCACCAGAGAGGGACTTAAGCTGGAGTGACTCCTGGCCTGAGGAACCGTCTTCTATACCCACTGTGCTTCTGTGACTTGTACCTAAAAACTGGGTAAAATAAAGGCTACTATTTCTAAGGCAAGTGGGTCTGGGGCGATGAGAGAAGCCAGGTAGCTCTGTGGCTCCCCAAATCCCAATCCTAGCAGCCCATGCTGATTTCCTTACCTATATAGTGGGGATAACGACAATATCTATCTCATGGGGTTCTTGTGAGGACTAAATGAGTTACTGACAATAAAAACAACAGGTGACATTTATTGAGTGTTTACTACATGCCAGGCACTAGTCTCAGAGCGCACAATCACCCTAGAAAGTAAGCACAAATAGCATCTTGAGTTTAAAGATGAGAAAACCAAGGCTCAGAAAGGTTAGGGTACTTGGTTATGTGGCAAGTGACAGAAACGGGACTTAAACCTAGACAGTCTGACTTTAGGGCCACCAAAGAACACTGCTTTCGAAGTTACTACATAAGTAAAGCCAGTACCTGGCTTGCTGTAAGGGCTCGGTGGGAGCTGCTATTATAGGGAAGAAGGTGGGAAGGGTCTAGACACACTTTACATGGGGTCGCCTTTTCCAGCTAGCTTTCAGCTGTACACGGCTCCATGGCTCCATCTCTTCACTGGCTTCCCTATCTCCCACCTGTCACCAAGGACGACAGCTCTCTATCCAGGCCTGTGGGGACCCAGAAGACCAGAATGGCTTCATTAGAGCCTCCTGAGATGGTTCTCTGGTCTGACTCCTTTTTCTGCCCAGTGCCCTAGGGAGAGGTTCTAGAGAAACCTGGCGTATCCATCCCCGTGCCAACCTCATGGGACACAGAGCCCCTCTCTACTAAATGTTAAGGGAACTGATATGGCCTATACCTAAATTCAAAACTCTCTTGAAGCTGTTTGTGCTTTAAGTCCAACTTACCTTTCGGGAGTTAAGGATAATATAAGATGACTTATAAATTTGAAAGAGTTCTAAAATACCTTCCTAGCTCTGATTACCTGGGGCTCACCGTCAATCCTCCTTTCATAAGTAATGACTAGTCTGTTCCTTTGAGCTGCTCAGGGAAGCCACCCTACGTGATCCTCCTTTGCTATGGGTAGTTTCCAGTTTGTACTGACCTCCTGCAGGAGTCCCTCATTCCATGCCTGAGGATATCTGGCAACAAAGCCCCAGGAGACCCATGATGATAACTTGGGAGGTCAGGGACTCCCCACCCACCAAGTCTAGAACCCACATTCCTTAGCACCATTGTTGGGTAGGCCTCCTCAGCCATCTGACATCTGTTCCTGTTCCAGGTGTCCCTCCTGCTCCCACCTCTGGGGGTGGACACTCACCAGCACTGTTGGCCTCTGACTCCAGCAGGTGGATGTCATTGCAGTCCGCCAGGGAGTGCTCCAGACAGAGTTGCAGGAAGCGGGCCTGGGTGCGGGTGACCCGCTTCAGAAGTGACAACAGGGCCACTGTCTGCTCACACTCATTCCAGCCCTTGAACCAGCCAGCGAGGATGCCCACCTGGTCTCGGAACATCATGGTGCCAGGCCTGGGGCCAGGGTGGGGGGGACGGCGGTGGCGAGGGCCAGCGCCGTCACATGGTCTCGGCTCTGGGCTCCTGTTACCTCTTCCCTGAAGGCCAGGGCTTGAGGATGGTCCCTGGCGTGGTGGCAACAGGTGGTGGGCAGAGGAGGAAACCTTCTCACATTGGGGGAGGTCTTGGTCCAGCCACACCTCACCACGCTCCTGAAAAAGGAAGCAAGGGGGTCAGATAGAATGAAAGGGCTAGAACTGACCTGGTACTGAGGGGGTAAGGAGGCCTCATGTCTTCCTCTTTCAGGGTATCCACTCTGCAGAGCTCCTGGGAGAATGGTGAAAGCAACACCAGATACTAAACCAACTCTCCCTCCAATCTCCAGATTCAGAGAAAAGGCTTGGTCAGGACTCAAAAGACCTACACTAGACACAGGAAAAGATGCTACCCCTCAGGCCTGGCTATTATAGGGTCAAAGGATATGGATTCAAAGCAGAGTGAGCTGGTAAGATTTTCCAGAAATGGGAAATAGGAGAGGCTGCACATTATAGGAAAATATCTGAATGAATGGAAATCGGGCCCCAGGTGACTTGACTAAGCAGGTATATGACCTGAAGCACCTACCCGCACCTTACTGGTCTCTGGACACTTCCTCTGAGAGCTGAACAAAGTGACTGCTCACCTGCTAAAAGGACCCAATGGACTTTTCATATTATTTCAAGCTAAGACCCACAAAGCTAATGTGGGTGGGTGATGAGGTGGTGACCCCAGTGGAGATCTCAGGTATGTGGATAGCTCTCCGATCAGTAACTGTCTGGGTGCCTAAGGGTAAGGGTGTGGACAGGGGCCTTTTCAGAGATCTCCAACAGACTGGGGGGGACCTCACCTCCTCTGATCTAGCTTTCTCACTCTAGAAAACATGCAGCTAGAATATCTAAGATCCCATCAATCTCCCCTCTGAAGTGAGTCTCTCCCAGCCCTCTTCTTCATTCCCTTGAAGACGAATTTTGGTCCAAGTCTTCTGGGTTGGGAAGTCCCCTTGGCTCCCAGAGATTCAAGGTTGTAATCTAGACACCTAAGAGCCAAGAGAATGCCAACCTGAGGACAAGGGGCACACATTAAAAGTCAAAAACTTTCAAGCAAGGAAGTGTCCAAATTCCTCTCTTGCAGTAACTACAGAGGAGCTATGTCAACTGGGCAGACAACACAGGCCTATTCTCCAGTTGATTGGTTTCTGGACACTACTCTAAAACCTTTTTCTAAGTGTCTACAGCTCTAGGTCACCAATCACATTTCCTGTCTGTCTTTCCTACAACTAGTGCCCTTGGCTCCATCCCCAAAACACATTCGGCTTCATCCTCCTCTGGCTGGCAAGAGGATTGAGAACTCTATACAAAGACCCACCGAACCTGCTGTGCTCAGCTCTTAGGGAGTTGCTGCCATCTCCTTGAAATTCCATGCTCCTGCTGAGGAGGGCTGTGAAGTGCACCTGACAATGGCTTTGACTAACCTCACCAAGCCTCCGTGCGACACCTGAACAGAGTAAACTGGCCTAGCTATCAGTCCCTTTGGATATAGGAAGCGAGTGTGGCAGAAAAATGAAACCTTGCTCCAAGTTAAATAGGCCTTCCAGAAATCTATTTAAAAGGTAAATCAAATGCTGCTTCCCTGGCTTAAAATCCTCCAATGACCTCTCATTGCACTTAAATAAAATCTACACTAAACCTTAACTTATGTTGTCCTACAGGACGCTGAAACACCCCTGTGGCCTCTCTAGCCTTATCTTGTACCAAGTCCTTTCTTGTTTATGGAACCGTCTTCCCCCAGACCTCTCTATGGCTGGTTCCTACTTGTCGCTTAGGTTTCAGCTCTATGTCAATTCTTTGGCGAGATCTTCCCTGACCAATCTAAGGGGTCTTGCTCTCAATCACTCTCTTGTTAACAGTATTCCGTTTCTGTATCACTTATTTATGTTTGTTGTTCTTCTCTTCCCGCCAAAATACAAGTTGTACCGTTGTCACTCGGTGTTGAGAACAATGACAAGCACATAGTGCTATTAAATATGTTCATGAATGAATGAATGAATGAATAAAAAAGGTGAGCATGAAAGTCACATTTCATATTTCTACAGCTCTGGGGGAAAAGATAGAAGAAATGGCCCACAGGATGGTAAAGGAATTTGAAAATCTTAAGAGACAAATTTGAAGGCATTAAGGAATTTCTTCTGGGGAAGAGAAGACCTAGGAGCAACTGCATAACTGACTCTGACTATCTGAAGGAGTATCACAGAAGAGGAATTAGAAGTTACTCCAGAGGAGAACCTGGGTAGACGGTCCTAGGTAAGAGGCAACATGGGGCATGGTAAATATTGAAAGTCAAGAAAATTCAGTTCTAGTGTTGCCCCAGCCATGGATTCGCTTTATTCTTTGAGCCCGTCTGCTGCTCTTCTCTACAATGTGTGAGATAAGTAGCTAGATTGGATTGCACGTGACAAATGGGTTTTATTTCTCGGGCTAACTCCATCTGGTTCGTAGTGGCTTCCCAGAGCACTTTGGTGAGGATTCTGAAGACATGAAGCAATAGTGAATGATTAATAAACAGGGGCACATCTCAAAGAATGGGCCATTATGTAGCTATTAAAAACATGTTTGACCCTGTTAGAATGCCGAAATAAAAACAAACAAAAAAACCCCAAAACCCCAACAAAACAACAACAAAAAAAACTTAATCTCTATATCTCTACATAGTGTTTGATTTTTACTAATCTGGAGGATGTCCATAAGCTGCATAGTAATATGTACAATGTGATATCATTTTTGTAAAAAGAAAAAAAAAGCCATATATAAAAACCATAATATATCTTATATCTGAATCTATGTACACATATGTATATGTTTGTATAGAGAAATGTATAAAGGATATACCCTAAGGCTATTCACATTGGTTACCCTGGAGAGAAGGAGCAATTATTAACACTCTCTACATAATTTTTCACTATTGCACTAGTTACAAGTGAACGCATCTTACCTCTGTCAATTTTAGAGGAATTAAAAAAATGTTTAGCCCTGGCTGGCGTGGTTCAGTGGACTGAGCGCCAGACTGCGAAGCAAAAGTTTACTGGTTCGATTCCCAGTCAGGGCACATGCCTGGGTTGCGGTCCAGGTCCCCAGTAGGGGGTGCTCAAAAGGCAACCACACATTGAGGTTTCTCTCTTTCTCCATTCCTTCCCCTCTCTCTAAAAATACATAAAATCTTTTTTAAAATGTTTAAGGGTACAGTCTACTTTCTGGCTCAGTGAGAAAAAGTACTACAACTGATTATCAATGTTTGCCCTAGATGCAGGATGGATAAATGGTAGCTCACAAGCCTGAAAAAAATCTGTTTCCCTTCCTAGCTCCAGCATTTTGTGGCTTTTAGTCCCAAGGAGACAGTAGCAGCCTCAACATAAGGAAAAATAATGTTATCTGTCCAAGAATGAAACTGGCTGCCATGTGAGGAAGTAATAAGCTCTCTGGCTGCTGGAAGTGGTCAAGTGGAGGCTGAACGAACATCCCTTGGGAGTGGGAAGGACTCCTTCACTGGGTGGCAACTGTTAAGATAGAAGGACATGTTACTATTTCAGAGGGAACATCTGTGACGGGAGGTTTGATATGCCAACAGCATTTACTGCAAAAGATGACCAAACCCACAAACAGACCAAAGTTGTGCACACTCTTTTCCATAAACTCTTTTTATTGTTACTCTTCCTAAGCAACAGCAGTGTCTCCCCCAAATAAACTGTTGACTAAACATTAACCCAGCTTGTTTCCTCCCAAGTCAAATGCTAGCAGAAAGCCTTGGGACAGAGCAGGGTCTCAAACATGATGCTTTACAAGGCCAGGTTTTAAATAGCAGGCTGGTGAGGACTATGATGAGCTGGAAACCACATACACTGTCTAAAGGGAGAAGTCACAATTTAGCTCTAATCAACTGGTGCCATGTGGGAATGTGGGTCCAGTACTGTTAGGTCTTAAGATTTTTTTTTTCCTTCTTAAAGAGGAGCCAGAAATCTGGAATTTTAAATAAAATTCCCCGATTTTTAAATGTTGGAAATTAATTCACATTAAAATAGCCACTATATGGAAAAAATGAAGGCTATGGTCTGTGGTCCTTTGACCAGACAGACACACACTGGGAAAAGACCGTAAGTATGATAATTATCCCTCCCTTGGCCCTCTCTGGTTCACACCTTCAAGCCACCCCCACGGTTCAGGAAACATGACTGATAAAAAGGATCTAGTGCCCAGGGATAGGTCAGACAGTTCTTAGCAAACACTAGGGCTTTAGGTTAACAGTCAGTTTTAAGAATGAACTGTTAAAAGAAGTAAGTAAAAATCAGCCCTAAAGGAAGGGTTCCTATGTTCTGGACAGAAAGATGCTGGGTGTTTGGTCTGGATGATAACTGGAGAGGACGGGATGGCCTTCCATCAAAGAGCCAGTTACCTTATACCCTGGGTGTTTGGCAGCAGTAAGAAACGAAGACCTGGCTGGTGAGATCAGCTGGGGAAGCATCAGCACTGACTATGCCAAGGCATCTTACTGTGAAGGATTTTGGTGGATCTGACTGTCAAATATCCATTCTCATCTTCTAGTACCAACCCTGTAAGTTTCCTTGGGAGAACTAACTGACTTTCTTGGACCTAGGAGTAGACGTGGAGTAAAGCCCAGACAAGGAAAGTCCTCCCTCAACTTTTGCTGGAACTACTGGGGGAAATAAGTTCTTGGTTAGGGTTGCTCAGATTACACAACATCTCCTAATGTTACTGACTGCCACTTCTGTTGCCTCGCAGTGACAGTCTGCCTTAAATGAAGCCGAGACAGATGAAGGCAGAGTCAAAAAATTAGGTGAAAAAAAGGGAGACTTTCACACTTGAAGACCTGGAAACAGCAAGCCTAAAGCACCCCTCCTCCCCAAATTTTTCAGTTACATGGACCAATAAACTTCTTTTTGGCCAGTTTGAGTTGGGTTTCTGTCAAAGCTGAAAAAGCCTTGACTCTTCCCATACAAGACAATTCACTACTGCTCTGGTCTCTTTGTCTTCATGTCATCAAAAATGACTCCCTGCCTTTGAGGACATGAGTGGAATCCCTATAGCAGAGTTGCACAAAAAGCCCAACAATATTGGTGGCATACACCAAGTAATCTTCTTGGGAAGCATCTACCAACTTTGGAGGGTGGGGAATGGAGCCGAAGGTTGCCTAAGAGGTTCTAGGAAAAAGTGCCCACTAGGATCCTTCCTTGGTCCCAAAGAGTGAAAAATGGGCCACAGACAGGAGGCATCTTTGGAAGTCAACTCTCCACATTCAGAGTAACACCATGGAGTCTGTCAGATCTGACTGAAATCTGGACTATCCTGCTGATACTTACTTGCCGCACCGACCTTTAGCAAGTAACTCAGTTTCTTCTTTAGTGAAGCTTGTTGTAAGAATGAAATGAATGTATAGAAAAAAGCCGAGCATGATGCTTAGCATATCTTCACACGTTATACGTGAGGTGTCAGGTCCCAGACCCTATGCTAACAGCTTTATGTGGATGATGAGCTCATTTGATGTAGAACTATATATCCTGTATGTATATAATATCCACATTTTACAGACGGAAAAAAACTAGCTCATAGAAGGTTAAGTCACTTATCCAAGACTGCACACATCTAAGCTGAGATTTTCAAGGCTAGGCAGTCTGGCTTTTGAACTCTTGGGTGTTCCTGAGAACGGTACAGTCTCCTGTGAGTTCTCTTCCACTGCCTAGAAAGTTGGACTGAAGGGGTACATCCTCTAATGCCAACATCTCTGGATAAGTGCGGGGCTCCTATTAGCAGCCTTCCTATCCATTTCTAGCCCTTCTACAGCACCCACCTAGGTCTTTGTGTAACTCACACTTCATGAACAAGGTAATAGACTAGTTACCTAAGGTTAGCTCACTATCCTAACCTGAGAACAGAGGAATGTCAGAAGCCAAGGGAGTCCAACCTCTCTCTTGTAAAAACCAACCGGTATTTTCAGAAACTCCTGAAATATGTACATAAAACATGTATGCTATTGTCTCATCCAAGAATGAGACTTTTGTATGAATGGTTCTGAGGAAGGGAGAAGGAAGAGGTGAGAAGCCAGGCAAGACTTCCTGGAAGATAACACGGCCTGGAGAGCTCTAGGAAACCCTGAAATAGAGAAGAAGCTGGTGTCCTACTCCCACCCCTGCTTCCCCCCAGTGTATTGCTGTCTCTTTTATTCCTCCCACCTCTAAATGTGTCCCTTCCCTCTAACACCCTATCTTTGACTTTCTTTCCTTTTTAATTTTTAAAAATTTTTATTTCTTGATTTTAGAGAGAAGGGGGAGAGAAAAAAAGAGAGACAGGCAGACACATCAGTTTGCTGTTCCACTTATTTATGCATTCATTTGTTGATTTTTGTGTATGCCCTGATCGGGGATCAAACCTACAACTTTGGTGTTTTAGGACAAATCTCTAACCAAGTGAGCTATCCGGCCAGGGCTTTCTTTCCCTTCTCCATATGTGTATTCCTTACTGAGGAATGTAATCAACTCCTGTAGATTCAACTATCACCTCTATGTGGACAACTCAGTGTTTCTTGAGTCATCTCTGACTCCTTCCTCTTCCATAAGATCTAGCCATCTCATCTTGATAATTCTTTTTTCTTCATAAATTTTTAAAAAGATTTATTTTTAGAGATGGGAAGGGAGGGAAAAAGAGAGGGTGAGAAACATCAATGTGTGGTTGCCTCTCACACACCCCCGAATGGGGACCTGGCCTGCAACCCAGGCATGTGCCCTAGACTGGAAATTGAACTGGCGATGCTTTGGTTCTCAGGCCGGCACTCAGTCCACTGAGCCACACCAGTCGGGGTTGATAATTCTCTCTTCTTTTTTAATGTCGGTTAAACATGCCCCCGCCCCTGCCCCCTCCTTTTTCTTTCCCAAAACTCAAGTGGTTCTGGGACCAGGATGCCTGGGTTGGAAATATAACCCTACCACTTATTACCTTCCTTAATTTGGGCAAATGATTTCACTTTGCTATACTTGTTCTCTCATATATAAAATGTATTTAATAATAGTACCTCTTCTCATAGAGTTGTGAGGCATAAGTACTATCATCGAATTGTCATCATCGTTCTGGATTCCTCTTTCTCTTCTGCCATCATCAAATTCTGTTTTCTCTATGCCCAAAATGTATCTGCTTCTCTTTATTTTTACTACCAACACTATATTCATCACCACCCCTTCTCATCTAGACAAATGTATTGCCTTCTAACCTGCCTCTTGCTTTCATTTTTGCCCGTTTTCCTTGCAGAAACCAGTGAACCTTCTAAAAAGAAAAAAAAAATCAGATTATGTGATTGTCTTGCTTTAAAAATCCTCCAATAGTTTCCCAATCCTCTTATGCAGCCTCTGTCAACCTCTCTAACCCCCGCCCTGCTCCTCTTGCTTTACTTATACTCTAGTCACACTGGTCTCCTTGTTATTCCTTGAATACCTTTCAGGGCTTTTGCACTAGCTGACCCCTCTGCCTGAAATGTTCTTCCCCAGATCATCACATGGTTGGTTCCTTCTTATCAATCAGATCTAGGTTTATGTGTGGCCCAAACTTCTTCATCTCCCCAATAGGAAGAAGTCTTTGGTCTGGTATCATCATCAAAAGGTCTTTAAAAGCCACATCTCTGCCAGAAATACCTTGACTGTAAGACTCATGAGGAAAGGGAATACTGTGGCTGTATTATTCACTGCTACATTTTTAACTCTTAGCATAGAACCTAGAACATAACAGATTCTCAATAAATACCTGTGAGAAATTTCTCCACCTTGTAGCAGTTCTTTCTCCACACATAACAATGTTTGGGTTAGGGTGCCTCACTACCAGATCATCCACAACTGAGGCCTTCTCATCTTTCAGGTAATCAGGCTCAACTGTCACCTCCTCAAAGAGGCCAACTCTCATTATCTTGTGTACAGTGGCCATCCTCACCCTCTCTTTCACATTACTATTTTAATTCCTTCATAGCACATATCACTATCTGTTTTATTTGTTTATATATTCTCTCCCTCATCAGAATATAAGATTCATGAGATCCAAGACCTTGACTTTTTCCTTTACTGCTGTATCTCCAGTACCTAGAAAAGTATCTCCATAAACTGTTTAATTGCTAGAAACATTTAAGACTTGCATACTCTATACACTACTATTCTGTGACTTGCCCTCAACCAGACTCTATTCAACAAATTTACACCAAAACAAACAAAACTCTACTCACTACTTAACTATCTTCCAAAGTTTGGGGCCCTGGAAACCCAAAGCTGATTGTAGGAAACTGAACACCAGTACTCCTGGATTCCTCTGCCCTGAGGCTACCACCAAATAAACCAGTCATCTCATTCCTATCTTTCCCAGTGAGATCCCAAAGGAAAGTCTGACTGGGTCAGACTAGCCATATACTCTCTCTATATCCAAACAATCATACACCAGAGCTGGGGAACAGTAAGGAGAGGGACTCTCATTAATGCTCAGAAAGCTCATGGGATGGATCACAATTTTAGCTGGCTCAACAAATGAGACAGTTCCAGGATAAAGAGCGTAAAACATGTCGCTAAGGATCTCTGTCATCATCTCACATTTATTCAGGGAAAAAATTTTTCAAACTGGGGCTCTTAGCAAAGATTTCTCTTTCCACTGAGACTGCTGAGAGGTAGGATTTCAGCCTCGGGTTGCTGAGGGCCATCTTTTTCACCATAAAGCAGAAATCCACTGAGGATGGGGCTAAGTCAGTGGAGAAATGGGGAGAGATCACTGTGTTGTTTAAACTGGATAAAGCTTGTTCTGAAGCCATTCTAGCTCTGGACTTTTCAGTAACAAGAATCCATTAATTCCCTCTCTTTTTAAAGGTATTATTTATTTATTTTGTAGAGAGAGGAGAACGGAGGGAGAAAGAGAGGGAGAAAAACGTCTATGTGTGAAAGAGAAACATTGCTCAGCTGTCTCTTGCAAACCCCCATCTGGGGACCTGACCTGCAACCCAGGCACGTGTCCTGACTAGGAACTGAACCAGCAACCTTTCAGTTCACAGGTGAGACTTAACCCACTGACCCACACCAGCTAGAGCTAATTCTCCTTTTTGATTAAACTAGTTTGAGCTAAGGTTCTGCCGCTTATGTCTTTAGAGTCCTGGCTGATATGGGTTTTTTCTTTTTCTTCTTTTTTGCTAACACTGAGAAGTTATGTGCAGGGCATTGTTCTAAGTACTTTATCTGTATTAACTTACTTAATCCTTATAATATTTCTGTGAAGTATGATATCATTATTATCTTCATTTATTAACTGTAAAAAATGAGGGCCAGAGAAGTTAAGTAACTTGTCCTAGGTCACAGAACTGGTAAGTGACATGCGGGATGCAAATCCCGTCTGGCTCCAAAGTCTGCATACTTAAGTACTACATTACAATGCCCCATTGCTCCCAACTCTATCAGAACAAAAAATCTAACTCCCTTACTTCAGACACTGTCATCTTGGGACAGACAGGGACCAGAGAGCTTCTATTTGTGCCACCTGTTCTCAACTTCATCCTTTATAAAATGAGGATAATTGTAGTTTACCTACCTCGTAGGTCCTGTGAATATGAGATAATACATGTAAAACACTTAAACAGTAACTGGCAAATAATAATAATTCAATAAACGGTAGTCATTAATATTACTCTCTGGGTCACGTAAGTGCAGCTGCCAAATACACTGAAGATGGAAGATCTCTTTTCTTTCATCTCTATCCTTTAGGGGAAGAGAAGAGATGCCATGAGTGAGAGATGAGAACACTTTTGTGTCTTCAACCCATTGCATAAGCTGTTTCCTCTGCCTGGAAGGCTACTCATCATTGTCCCAACTCCTGTGGAAGAGCACCCAACCCAAATACCTCTGTTCTATGAAGTATTTCCAGATAAAGTGCTACTTCTCTCACTGCTGAATTTCCACAACATAAACTTTGTACCTCATGTTCTGCCCCATGTACCTGCCCAACCTCTTTACTGGGGGCTCCCTAAAGTCAGGCCCCAGTGTTTACCCTATGATCTCTGTTTCCTTTTCTTGACCTCAAAAAGAAAGAGAATTCCTTCAAGAAAGTTGAGAGCCCTGTGGAGGGCTGAGAAACCAAGCAGGATGGGGTGAGGCAGGTCACAAGGAACAGGACTTGGGGTAGCTCAGAACCAGGAGGAAACACAAAGAAAAGTCTCACAGATAGGAGCAGTTGGGGCAGAGAGAATCTCCTTGGAGGAAAGGCAAAAGGGGCTGGGTAGAGAGAAGAGAGGGAGACAAGAACAAGGTGTGGGAAGGTATGCTGAACCTGCCTGGGGAGTGAGATCTGAGAAACTTGGGAGATTTCTAGCCAAACACAAAAGTGCCAATAATCCAATGATTCTCAATAATTTATAGAGGGAAGATCCCACTTTGTGGGATTCAAAGAGGTTTAAGACACATCCACAGTTATTTTCCAAACTCCCAGTCCAGTGAGGGTGGGTAAGTGGGCAAGTAAATGAAAAACTCCAAGGAAGAAGGTGAATGGTGCTCTAAGTACAATGAAGGGCTCTGGACAGTTAAGACACAGAGAATGAAGACTTGCAGATGCCTTAAGGGGAAGGTGCCTATGTGGAGAAGTACAGACGAGGAGTAAATGAGAAGAAATGGACGTGTGTGTTTGAGGAGATAGCAATTTGAAGCAGAAGCACCAAAGATTGGGAGATGGTGTGAGGCAGA
This sequence comes from Mormoops blainvillei, assembly GCA_004026545.1. Lineage (NCBI taxonomy): Eukaryota > Metazoa > Chordata > Mammalia > Chiroptera > Mormoopidae > Mormoops > Mormoops blainvillei. The sequence goes on from PVJD01009640.1 coordinate 29,135, forward strand.
ACCCTGGAGAGAGTGCTAAGAAGATCTGAAAGGGAAACATTTAGAAGCAGATTCTGAAGTAATGCTCAGAAGACGTGGTAACTTTGTAGTGAACCTAGAAGTCTTTTGAGGAGAGTAAGGAGTCTTTCTAGAGGATGGGTACTTCACAAAGGGTACTCCCAGGAAAATGGGGGGTAGGCAATAAGGCACAGAGGCATACCCTGAGGCATCTTTGGGGGGCTTTCTGTGGGGAAAGGGGAAATCCTCCTAGAAAGCAGTGGTTCTCAAACTTGAGCATGCATCAGAATCACCAGGAGGGTTCCTAAAAACAGAGTGCTGGGCCTGACTCCCAGGGTTTCTGATTCAGTAGGTCTGGTGTAGGATCCAAGAATTTGCATTTCTATTAAGTTCCCAGGTGATGCGGATGCTGCTAGTTATGGGACCACCCTTTTAGACCCACTACTATAGGGGAAAAGGAAGGTGAAGGCTTCTGAAAGAAAAGTGGGGGTAGGGGGAGTCATCAAGTAGTCTCTAAGGAGGTGTTAAGGATATCTTGATCTCTGTAGACAGGAGGAGGTCTATGAAGATGGAACTAAGAAAAATGGTCTGAGAGAAAGGTCTCTGAGGATTGGGCTTTCAAGGGGTGACAGTATCTCTCGAGAAACTTTTTATTGAAAAGGGACATGAAGTGTCTTTTGTTTATTTATTTTTAGTGAGAGGGGAAGTGAGGGAGAAAGAGAGGGAAAGAAACATCAGTTGGTTACCTCTCACATGCCCCTAACTGGGGACCTGGCCTGCAACCCAGGCATGTGCCCTGGCTGGGAATCGAACCAGCAACTTTCTGGTTCACAGGCCAGCGCTCAATCCACTGGACCACACCAGTCAGGGCTAGAGCCTCTTGAGAGGGTTTTCTGAAGGATGTTGGGGGCCTATGAAGGGATAATGGGGGGAAAGAGGCTCTGCAAAGGACCTCTAAGTTGACTTCAGAGGGACGAATGGAGGAGATAAGAGGGTGTAAACAGAGCTTCTAAAAGGGGTAAATGTGATAGGGTCCTGAATAAGGTTTCTTGGAGCTGTTGGGAGGGAATCTGAGGGAGACTTCTGAGGAAGTCTCGTGAAGTGCTGGGGGCTGGGTTGTTGACACAGGGCAATTTTGGAGAAAATTCTCTACAGGGTCTCTGGAAGATGTGGTCTACTGAGAGAGATCTTAGCTAGGGCAGGATGATGAGGTCTTTTTTAGAAACAACTCCTCAGAGAGCTCAGATGAGAAGAAACCTCTGAGGAAAATCCTTAAAAGGGTATATGGAGAAGGTGGGTCTTTGAGGGGCATGTGGGAATGTCAGGGTAGAGGGCTTTTCAGAAAGAATTCTGGGACTTTCTAAGAGCAGGAGCTCAGAGCTATTTTGAGGGAAGATTGGCATGGGGGTTTTCTACAGAGAGTTCTACAGGATTTGAGTGAACCTGTGAGGGAGAGTCCAGAGAGAAAAAATCTCTAAAAAAAGTCTCTTAGTAAGGCAGAAGGTCTCTCAAGGGGGGAGAAGTGAAGGGTCTCTCAGAGGGATTTCAAGGGCACATCTCGGGAGAGCTCAAGGGGGTTGCTGGGGTCTCTGAGAAGCTGTAAGATTTTGAAACACTGCCTCTCAGAGGGGTTCTGAAGAGGGTCTTAGGGTTTAAAGTGGTTGTGAGGAAGGTGTTAGAAAGTTCACTTAAAAGTAGGTTTAGAAGTGGTGGGGGAAGTTATACACAGAAACCATGAAGGAAATGTCTGCAATTCAGAAGCAATTTTTGGAACACCTGGTGTGGGTTACTAGGAGAGATTTGGGAGTTTTGGAAGAAGCTTTTAGAATGTGGAAGAAGAGCTCGCCATACATTTCAGGGAGTCTCTGAGGAAGGTTTTCAGGACTCATCAGGAGCATTCTGAAGGATTTGGGGTCAGGGGTTCTGAGACTTGGGGCTCTGAGTGGAAAATCTCCGGGGTGATTTCTGGTATGGGTGTAGGTGAGAGGGAAATCTGGGAGAGACTGTGAGGCTATGCGAAGTTGATCTCTGGGGAAGATTTGGGGAACGTCCGGGTCTGGATGGGATTTGGGGGAGACTCTGATGGAGGTTTTCAGGATTTCAGAGGGAGAAGACATCTGACTCGTATTGCTGGAATATCCGAGAAGTGGCCTTGGGGAATATTTCTGGAAAGAGAAGGAAGATGGGGATTTGGGGCACGGTTCTCTGAGACCCATTTCCAAGACTCTGGACAAGCCTGCGGGAATGGAAGGGGTGGGAAGACCTGGGACCATCGGAGGGGGGCTGGTTTGGGGGTATAAGGGGGGTCTCTGAGGTCGCCGAGGACCGCCCTCCAAGGAGGTGTCTGAGGCAGACGCGCGGGGTCGATCCCGAGGGTGTAAGGGGAATCTAGAAGGGAAGCTTCCGAGGCGGCCTGTGAGAGCTATTCGGAGGACCGGGATGAGGGCTCCTCTCCAGGGTCGGGACCCCTCGGGCCCGCGCTCGGAGCCCGCCGCCGCCCGCGGCTCGGGGTCCCTGAGGGGGCGGGGCCGCCCGCGCGGCCTGGGGCGCCTTAGGTGAGCCCCGAGCGCCCGGACCCGCCGCTGCCCCGGGACCGCCCGACCCTGCCCGCGACTCACCGCCTCGGCCGCCGCCGCCGCCGCCGCCGCTCGGGCCTCCTCAGGCCACCGCCACAGCCGTCGCCCCCTCTCCAGCCCGCGAGCTCCCCTCCCTCCTCCCTCACCGACCACCGCCGCCGCCACCGCCGCCGTCGCGCTGCGTCACCGCGCCGTGCGTCACCGCCCCTGGCCCCGCCCCGACGGAGCTGCCGCGCGCCTGCATTAGCAGACGCCGCAGTGACGAACCGTACACCCGCCAACGGGCGGCGAGGGCAGCGCGAAGGGCGGGCGGTGAGCGCGGAGGAAGGCCGGGTCTTTGAGGCGAGGGGGGCGACTGGGGGCTGGATAAGGCCCGGGAGGCCCGCCCCTTGCTCCGTGGGATTGGTCGGTCCGGGAGCTGACGGTCAGGCGGAGAAGGGGCGGGGCGCGCGCCGCGTTGCCACGGGCAACGGGCCCGGCGGAGTCCGGCCCTGGGCCTCCTGGCCCGCAGGGGGCAGTCTCGTGCCCACCTACCTCAGCTGCCTCGCGCTGTCACAATTCCTGATTCTGGCGTTCAAGGCCCGCTCCCCGCCCCTCGGTGCGCCCCGCCTAAAGTCTTGGTCCGTCGGTGCTCCCGACTGTCCAGTTTGGCGCTCAGGCTTTTGGAGTCTGCTTTCTCAGCACACCCCTCTCTTGAGCCTATTGCTTCCTCTGTCAAACGGCATGGGATTGAAAGAGACGATGCATGTAAAGCGCTGGGCACAAAGGAAGCCATCAATAAAGGGGAGTTGCTGCTCCTGCTATTGTTATCTGTTCATTCATTCTACAAACTTCCCTGGCTCGGGGTGAACTAAACAGAACGGGGGTCTTCGCTCAGAAGGCCCTCAGGTGGCTGAGACGTGGCTCGTTAGAAGAACTCAAGAAGTGCAGTCGAGGTGTATTGTAGAGTTCAAGGCAGAGAGTGGTGGGACACGAGCAGCAGCCAGATGTTTGGCTACTTGAGGGAGTTTGGACTTGTCTCTTGGGCACTACGGAGCCGTGGAAAGGCTTCGAGCTGGGAAGAGTCATGGTGAGTTGGGGGTTTGGAAAGATGTTTCTGGCTTCTCTATCGGAGGGAATAGAACTGGGGGCCCTAAGTACAGGAAGCATCAGGGATGGGAGAGGGGCGTTTGCACCAGGGTAGAACGGGGGGAAGGGGAGGAGGTACGGGTGGGAGAAAAGCCCATGATGCTGAACTGGCTGGCCCTTGCTGGGACTGGCTGACTGCAGAGGGTGAGAGAGGGAGAAATCTAAGATAAGGCCCTCTGGCTGGGAGATTGGGGAGTTGGGGTGGGATGGTCCCGAGGAAGAGGCCCAGAAAAGATATTGGTTCTGAAGATTCTGAGCCCAGGGTGGACCATCCAGCGGCAGGGTTCAGGAGACTGCGCAGCCCCGGTGTCCGGAGCTTAAGCAAGAAACCGGGGCTGGAAACCAAGATTTGAGGATCATCAAAGATGGTAATTTAAGCTGTGGGAATCAGTGACCTAGCCTAGGGAGGGTATGAGGGATATGAATGGAGACAAGGACCCAACAGAACCCTGAGAAAAAAGGGGCATGGAAGGTTTGAGCAAAGAAATCAGCAAAGATTGGGAAGGAGCAGGCGACAGGAGGAAAATGAGAAAAGTGTGGGAAGTGTGGCATCACAGATGCTGTGAGGAAAGGCCACTTCAAGCCAGGATGGGGGATGGCACAAACCCCATCCACTAGCCCCTACACTGAAGCAAGAACTTTCACACAATGTGGAGTGACCGTGCTCCATAGATGTTCCTTCATTTACTCATTTAATAATATTTCTTATGTACCTAATACGAGGGAGACCTCAAAAAACCCCAGAATTATCTTCTGGTGGGCATGCCCCTTGTAGTACGGGCTTCCCCTGCTAGGGGAGTATTCTAGGAACCCATCTGTACCAGTGTACTAACTGGCATTGTGAGAGGCTGTGTTTGGCTTCCATGAATTTTTTTTGAAGACTCAACACGTTTGCCCATTTTACGACGGGTGATTTACCAGTGCACCTGCCCACACTACGCTGAGTGTTCAGTAGTTTTTGACCAAAAATGGCATGACCCCTGTGCCCCACCCTCCCTACCCAATCTCACCCAAGTGACTTTTTTTTTGTTTCCCCGGATGAAAAAAGTCCTCAAAGGGAGACGTTTTGCCAATGTGGAAGAGGTGAAACAAAAAATGGCAGAAGTACTAAAAGGCATCAAAATCGATGAGTTCAAAACTGTTTTAAGCAGTAGAAAAACTGTCTAATAGGTGTATTGCATCAAATGGAGAGTACTTTGAAGGTGACTGAAATTTAAACATGTGAGAATAAATACACAATTTTTTATAAATAAATTCTGGTTTTGGGGGGTATCCCCCCTCATATGCACTGGAGTTACTGGAGTTACTGGAAGTTACTGGAATTTTAGTAATGAACAAGGCAGACAGAGCTTATCTGTCTTCACAATGCCTACATTCTTGGGGGGGGCACAAACAGTAAATAAACACAATGTAACTCGGTGATAAATACTATGGAGAAAAATAAAACAAGCTGAGGGGATGGAGAAATGGGGTCGGTACTATTTTAGATGGCAAAAGACCTCTCTCATCAGGTGGGATTTGAACAGAAATCTGAAGGAATTAAGGGAAATTCCTCTTAATTCCCCTATGGGAAATTTCCCCATAGGAAGGAAAGAGGGTTCCTGAAAGAGGGAATGGCAAGTGCAAAGGTCCAGGGGCAGGATCAGTCGCAGAACCACAAAGGCTAGTGCAGCTGAAGTGAGCAAAGAGGAGGGGGAGGGAAAGACAGAGTCCAAGAGGTAATGGAGGGGAGGGGACATGGCAGGTAATTTAATTCCGAAGACCACTATAAGGACTTTTGCTTTTACCCCAGCAATAGGAGAGCCTTGGGAGGGTTTTGAGAGGAGATATGTCATCTGACTTGGGTTTTATTAGGATCCCTCTGGTAGTCCTGTGAAGAATAGAGTGTGGGGAGAGGGGAGCCAGGAAACAGTGTGGAGAAGAGAGAGAGGGGCTTCTCTCTCCTTTAAGTGTTCAGGGAGGACATGAAGGTGGCAGGACCAGGGTATGGGCTGTGGCGGGGAAGAAGTGGTCAGGTTCTGGTTACATTTAGAAAGCCTGAGATGACAAATTCTGATGTACACTGTCAAAGGAAGGAGAAGGTCAAGGCTGGCTCCAAGACATTCAGGTGGAGAGGTCAGGATGGCCCCTGGATGTGAGTCTAGGGTTCAGGGGGATGCCCAGGAGAGAAACCATTAAGGTAACTCCTATGAATGGCAAGAGACTAATGGGATCAGGAAGACAGGAAGGTAGATGGAAAAGAGGAGGGGACCAAGGACGGAGACCTGGGACACCCTGCTGTTAAAAGGAAGAGGAGCTAGAGGAATTGGAGGAAAACCTGGTGTCCTGACAGCCAAGGAAAAAAAGTGTTTCAGAGCACAGGGAGCGACGGACAGTGTCAGATGAAGAATGAGAATTGACCGTGAGGTCCAGTACCGTACAGGTCCCTGGTGGTCCTGTCAGTGGAGGGGGACAGGAGTGGGAGTCTACTGGGCAAGCGCAGAAGAGGAAATTGGGAGGACAAATTGGAGGTAGCCAGTGTAAACAATGCTTTCGAGAAGCTTTGCCGAAAAAGGAAGGAAATGAATGGGCAGTGGCTGGGCAGGAGATAGGGTTTTTAGTTTTTAAGATGGGAGAAGTAACACTGCCTATATGAGGAAAAGATCCAGCGGAGATAGGAATACGGCTGATATAAGGAGAGGGGGAATTAGCCGCAGCCACGCCCAAGAGTGGGTCATGGGTGGGATCCCGTGCAGACTAGAGGGGCACAAGAAAGGCTTGTCCACTACTGTGGAGGGAGGCGGCCATTATGAAGCTGGAATCTGCAAAAATTCTCTTTTTTGCTTTTTTTTCCTCATTGAAATACATGGGGTTTTCCTATAAATTACTTCTTTTTCATTTCTCCTTTATATGACAGTTAGAACATTACATTGATTTTTAAAAAAATTTATGTGTATAAGTAGGGTACATTATTTAGGAATTTCATCTCAGGATGGGACAGGAAGTAATACAAAATGCTCTTAATAAAAAAAGGGGTACTGGTTTGACAAGATGAACACCATTGTTGTTGGGCCCATTAAAAAGCCCATGAGGCTGAATAACTTAAGGAAAAAAAAAATCACCATTATTCTGCTACTGTGGTGTCTGTCTCCTCTCTCTTCTCCATTTCTCCATCAACACAATAGGTGGCAGTCTGACCAACAGCTCCCCTTTTCAGCTCTGGAATTAAAATATTCTAGATGGGGGGAAATCCAGGAAGGCTCCCTGGGGGAGGACAGGTATCTACTGTGTATTGAACATGTCCACCATGCTGGGAGGTATGAGAAGCTATTTTATCTTCACAATAATCCTGAATCAGAGGTGTGAAGCTACTTAGCTGTGGTCAAAAGCAAGGCAGCATTCAAACCCCAGTCTAGGTGACTGCAAAGGCTGGGAGGTCCTGGCAGATAAGGGGAAGGAAGGAGGGGGAGGAGCCCTTTGCAACAGTTGTCCTACAATGGGCATAAACAGGATGTGGTGCTGGATGAAACCTTTCCCCTGCCCCACACCCCGCCCCTCTTTCCCCAGCCCTCGTCCCCACCCCTAGAAGGCAGCAGAACTGAGAAAAGAAGAGGCCTGTGGACAGAAAAGCCATGGTCTGGGGGCCAGGGGTCATATGGGGTGGGTCTGGGGCTGGTAGGGTGCCTAGGTGAAGGTCAGGCTATGGGTTGGAGTTCAGAGGCTGGGAAGGGGACCCCACTGTGGCAAAGGACCAGGCTGGGGGAAGAGGGATGGTGGTTCCGGGTTAAGCCCCAGGCAAGCAGATCCCTGGGGCTCTTTGAATGTTGTCCAAGGGTACCTGCTGGAGGGCTGGAGTCTGGCCTCTGCTCTGCAGCCCAAGCGTGTGCCCTGGCGAGGGGCAGCATCTACTTGGGGAAAGGGTGCCCTTTCCACATGTTCATGAAGGCCTTGTATGGGCTATCAAGGCCTTCCTCTTCATTAGTAGATGGCGAAACTGAGGCTTGGGAAGAGGGCAGGGGCTGAGGCCAGGCCAGCTCAGCTCTTTTTGGGTTCTACTGTAGTCTGACTCCCTGGTGGTGTGCGAGGTGGATCCAGACCTAAAGGAAAAGCTGAGGAAATTTCGCTTTCGAAAAGAGACAGACAATGCAGCCATAATAAGTGAGTGTTATTTTCCCCTGTGGAAGGATGGGAAGAGGGTGGGGACAAATGGGGAGGGCTGGGCTAGAGTCACTGAGTTAGAAGGGGCGCCCTAACCCCTGTGTGACATCCCTCTACAGTGAAGGTGGACAAAGACCGTCAGATGGTGGTGCTGGAGGAAGAATTTCAGGTGAGGGGTGGGGCCTCCAACAAGCACAGGGTGGGACTGGGAGAACCAAGGGTCTGGAGCTGATGTTAAGAATCTGGCATTGGGAGTCAGAACGACCTGGAGGTCAAGTCCCAGCTCAGCTGTGACCCCAGGCAAGAGGCGCTGTTGTCCCTACTGGGTCTCTGCTCGTTGGTGAAAGGGAGATAACAGTACCGACCTCATAGTGTTGTTTGCGGAGTCAATGATTTAATCTTTGTAATGGGTTTAGAAGAAGTCTTGGCACTTAGCATATGCTCAATAAAATGATAACGGTAATAATAATACTTTATTGGCACTTAAATGAAAGAATTTCCAGATGAATTAACAAAAAGCTAGCAGAAATCCTTTATAAAAGAGAAGATCTCACCCTCTCTTGGACTCATGGTATCGATAACATGGGGATGATAGTGAGGCTTACTTCATAGTGTTGTGGTGAGTATTTGGGGAGAGTGTATATGGAGACTGAGGCTGGGAACGTTTGACAGGGGAGGGGGATTGTCTAGGCTCTGGGCTCCCTCCCTCAGGTCTTCTGAAAGGAAGTACAGTGAAGTCATTACAATTGAAACCCAGATCCAAATTTGAACTCCTCTGCTCAGAGTTGCTGTGCAATCTTGGGCAAGTGTCTTAACGCCTTTGGGCCCCAGCTTGCTCACCTGTAAAGTGGGGATAATGATGGGACTTAGCCCACAGGCTCCTAGAAGAGCCCCCTGAGTTAATCCATGTGTGTTACTTAGACCAGCGTCTTGGCACATAGTAAATGCTTGCTTAATGGTGGTATTTTCTTTTCTTCTGGTTCCCCCCACCCCCCAGAACATTTCTCCAGAGGAACTAAAAATGGAGTTGCCAGAGAGACAGCCAAGGTATCTCTGGGGGAAGGAACAGGGAACGGGAGGGTCAGGCCATGGGGAGAGGGGTGATGATGCTGAGCTGGAGGCTGAGGGACTGCTTTGGATCTCTGGGTTTGAGGCCAAGAGTTCTTACCCTAGGACTTTTTGTACAATATACTAATATTTTATTGTGGAATTTTACACGGATAATCGTATATGACATTAGAGCTTGCTTTTTTAAAATACAAGTTTTGTCAGGTTTTGGACTTAACATTGCACTTGTGTCATGAAAAAAAAAAAGAAAGAAAATTTCCCTCTTTTTTAATGCCAGAGAATACTAGGATAAAAAAGAAATCAGGTGACATTTAACAATCGGGGAGAATCCTGTGTGAAGCTGCACGTGCCTGGTGCTTTTTGTGTGTGGAGGAGCTCTTTTCTTTATTTAAATTTAAAAAATATTTTATTTATTTTTAGAGAGGGGATGGGAGGGAGAAAGAGAGGGAGAGAAACATCAACGTGAGATACATTGATTGGTTGCCTCTCCTATGTGCCCTGACCGGCACCAAACCCGAAACCTGTGTGTGCCTTGACCTGGAATCGAACTGGCCACCTTTCACTGTGGGACAACACCCAACCAACTGAGTGACACTGGCCAGGGCTGGAGGAGCTCTTTGACACTTTTATGATAACTGCTGTTTAGATTTTCCATCTCGCCTGGGGTGAATTTTGGGTGCCTGAGGGTTTTGAGTCTCTGTCCCTTCCTGGGTGTCTGACAAGTGTAGTCCCGCAGGGTCCCATACACCGCAGGGTCTCATACCCAGCAGGGAGCCTCAGATGTAGGAGATAATGCTCTGCAGCTGCCTGTTCTCTAGAAATTCTTTATAGTTTTATTTTTGAATTAATGTTTTGTGTGAATTATTCTGGGACGATACAGCATGTGCTGGGGCTTGAGCCTCCCTTGGTGGTAAGTGAGAGTCCTACCACCAGCCCTGGACGGGTTCTCAGCCACCCACTCCCTGTACTGCCCAGTGATGGCTGCTGCCCCCTGGCCCAGGCAGGGTGCTCGAGTGCAGGTTCACAGAGGGCCAGGGTCAGAAACCTCCTGAATGACAAGTTCAGGGTGTGCCTGTAAGCATGTGCACTCCCCCTCCAAAAGTCCCCATGTCCGAGACAGCACAGCCTGCAGAAGAAAGGAAAAAGCTTTTCTCCTGCCTTTTTAACGAGGGGCCCCAAATTTTCACGTTGCACTGAGCTTGGCAAACTGTGGCTGAGCCTGGTCTCGGCCCAGGATTCTAGAGCGCTGGACAGTATCCGCATAGCGGTTGAGCACTTAACAGTCTAATGCCACATTTCTGGGGTTCAAATCTACCCATGAACCTTGGGCATGTGACCTCACCTCTCTGGGCCTCAGTTTTCCCAACTGTAGTATGGAGGATAATGATAACAACTATGTTATAAGGCTGTTGTGAGTCAAATGAGCACTATTTTTTGAAGCCTTTAAGTTTATATTTTAAAAATGTTTTTATTGAGGTATAGTTGACATATAACATTACTGTATGTCATTACTATTTCAGGGGTACAACATAATGATTGGATATTTGTATATATTGTGAAATGATCAGCACAAGAAGTCTGGTTAATATCTGTCACCACGCATTTTTTTCTTGTGATGAGGACTTTTAAGATCTCATGCAATACAGTATTATTAATTATAGTCACCATGCTGTCTGTTAGATCTCCATGACATTTATTTTGTAACTGGAAGTTTGACCTTTTGACCCCCTTCACCCATTTTGCCTACCACCAACCTGTCCCTTGTATCTATGAGCTTGGTTTTTTGTTTGTTTCTTTTTTGTTTTTTAAAATTCTACATGTAAGTGAGATCATATGGTATTTGTCTTTGTCTGTCTGAGTTATTTCACTTAGTATAAGGCCCTCAAGATTCCATTCCTTTTTATGGCAGAATTTTATATACACACACACACCCCACATTTCCTTTATCCATTCATTCTTCAGTGGACATCTAGGTTGTTTCCATGTCTTGGCTATTATAAATAATGCTGTAATGCCCTGGCTGGTGTAGCTCAGTGGATTGAGCGCCGACCTGCGAACCAAAAGGTCGCCGGTTAGGTTCCCTAGTCAGGGCACATGTCTGCGTTGTGGGTGGGTCCCCAGTGCAGAGCATGTGAGAGGCAAGCACACATCGATGTTTCTCTCCTTCTCCCTCCCTTCCCCTCTCTCTAAAAATAAATAAAGTTTTTAAAAAAAATGCTGTAATGGACATGGGATGCACATATCTTCTTGAACTTGTGTTTCATTTTATTTGGAATTCCAGAAGTGGAATTGCTGGATCATATGGCAGTTCTATTTAACACTTACTATCATTGTTATTTTTAATCATTTACTGTTTTTGAGGTCAGTACCTTCAGTCTCAGAGGTAAGAGTGAATGTGAAAATTTGGGGCCCCTTGTTAAAAAGGCAGGAGAAAAGTTTTTTTCTTAGGTCCTTAGACTCAGGCAGATTTCATGGTGTAGACTGAGGCAATGGGCGTTGGGCCTGGGCTCCAGGCTGAAGTCCTCAGTTTGAATTCCCTTTCACTGGTGTAGGTTCGTGGTTTACAGCTACAAGTATGTGCATGCAGATGGCCGAGTGTCCTACCCCTTGTGTTTCATCTTCTCCAGCCCTGTGGGTGAGACACAGCTCTACCCATCCTGAGAATAGGGTCTGTGTGTGGGGTGTGCAAGAGTGTGTTTGTGAGTGCAGGTGTGTGTAAAAGTGTGTGTGTGTGTGACTTGGTGAGTACATGAGTGAGTGGCATATGTAGTATATGAATACTGGGAGGGCAGTGGGGTGGGAGTTGGTGGCTTAGATTCCTCAAAAGCCTACCCATCCTTCTCAGTCCCAAGACATGTAAGTAAACCCATCTTTTCCTTTTACCTAGAAACTCCTGTCTGGCCCATAAACCATCTCCAGGGACCCTCAATAACTTCAAACCCCTATACAAAACTGGATACTGGGACTCCTTAGAACAGCTCTTAGAACCCTTAGAAGACTTCAGGGCCTGCAGGACATCACTGGAGCCTTAGAGAACACCCTAGGGTTCCCCAGTTATGCTCCCTTCTCTCCTTTTCCATGCAGGCTGCAAGCCGGAACAACAGATGATGTATGCAGGGAGTAAAAACAGACTGGTACAAACGGCAGAGCTCACAAAGGTCTGGGCCTGGGGCTGAGGCTCCCAGAGTGTTAGGGAGGAGGGGTCTGGAGGCCTGGACTCCTGGTCTTAGGGAGGAAGGGGCTGGAGACCTTGCTATCTCAGTTCCTGACTGGATCATAATATTTAGAACTCTCCCTGCCCAGGTGTTTGAAATCCGCACCACTGATGACCTCACCGAGGCCTGGCTCCAAGAGAAGTTGTCTTTTTTTCGTTGATCTCTGGGCCGGGGAATCTGAGTTCCTGATGTCTGAGTCCCCAGAGGAACTGGGGACTCCCGACTCCTAGGACCTGAACATCGGAGACCGTGAAGAGATTAAAATGCAAGAACTAGAGATCCTCTGTTGTGACTCGGTTTCTTTCTCATTGTGGGCGCTAGCTGACAGTCCCTGCAATACCACCGTTCTGTCAGCAGAGGGCACGCAGACCAAGTGGATGCCCGCTGAATTCCGGGAGGAAAGGAGGTTACTTCTCTGAAAAGAAGCCTGTGGGGTTTCCTAGAGGGTATGGGGGAGGCCCGGTCTCCCGGAGGAAATGGAGGAATATTTAAATTCATGGAGGGGCCACTCCAAAGGGGAATAAGGATCCCTGGATCCCTGCGAGTAACGGAGGCAGTATGCCTGTTTCCCCTCCTCCCTTCCCATCCCAGCTCTAGGGATTAGCAGGCATTAGCTTGCACTGAATGCTGCTTTTCTCAGACCCCAGGCAGGAAGAATTTAAAGGCAGAAAAGTTGTTGTAAGATCAAACTTAATTGCTTCAGGGGCTCGGGAGTTGCTGGGGTGGGTGGTTTGGGTGGTTGGGTAGACCTGAGGACCCAGGGCTGGGGAAGGCAAAGCGGATTCGGGACCCTTAGTGGACCCCTGAGGGGTATGAGGTTGAGGGGGCAGGAAAGGAACATCCTACCTGTCCCTGTCTGGAGATTCTTCTTTCTTCAGGCATCTCTGGGCACTCGACTCCCTCAGGCTCTTTGCTTTTTGTCTCTGAGGGACATTTATTGAGCATCGACAGTGTCCCAGGCTCTGAAAATTCTGAGATGTGCTGGTCTTCATAGATATAAATCACTCTTTCTGTCTCTTTGCTTCTCCTCCATGTCTCAGCTCCTCTTTCAGTTCCCAGATTCAGGAACCTAGGAGCTCCCTCCCCCATCCCTTTGCGGGTTCCCTATGGAGAGGTGGCTGTTGCCGTGGTAACAATGGTACTGACCTCGGACCTGGGTTGCCCCTCTCTAGCTCCAATCCATCCCCAGCTCTCCCAACCAGAATACACCATCCCTCCACCACCTCACTCTGCAGGGGATAGGAGAGGTCATTCAATTAAGAGGTCAAGCAATTCCTGGCCTGCAGAGGTCAGAGAGGCAAAAGGACTTGTTCAAGGTTGTGCACTTACATGATCAAATTAATAATAATAGCTAACCCTCTGATTGAGGGCTTCCTATGTGCCAGGTACTTCTACAAGCACTTTACAGGTATTAACTCATTTAATCCTTACAATATCCCATGAAGAAGGTACATTATCCCCTATTTACAGATGAAGAAACAGGGACTAAAAATGGTTGCCTTAAGTCTCACAGCTAGGATTCTGTAGGGTTAGAACTTTTACCCAAGGCTATAGTGTGGCCAGTGGCCAGTCTCTTTCTTAGGCAGGGAATTTAGGGAACCATCTCTTCCTCCTCTCCTTCCCCTGCCTCCCACCTGTCCTTCCTCCTCCCCAATTGCTGAACTTCTGTCTGCATCCAGGCTTATGATTTCAAGCAATCCAATCAGGAAGAGGTGTGTACAAGGAGTTGCCCAATCAGGAGCAGGAAGTTTGGAGAGCAGGGACCAATCAGAGAGTGACCCTGAGGGGGCAGCCCAATGCAGAGTAGATTTGGCTAGAGGGATTATGGAGAGGCCAATCAGTGAAGCCAGAACAGAATACCCTATCCAAGGAAGAGTCAGCACATTGGGGTGTGGCTTCGGGTTTGAGACCACTCCTTCCAGGGCGGTGCAAACTAGGGACTGCCTCCCCTCTTTCCGCCAACCTCTTCTCTAGGACCCCAGGCATCCAGGCTCCCTATATTTGAGTCCTGGCCCTAGGCTTTCCTGAGCACTCCTCCCGGCTAACTTTAAGTTGGAGAGGTGGAAACTGCATTTTAGGCAGAGCTGAGAATGGAGCTCTTGACTTGAGGGGCCAGTGTCTAGGTGGGAAACTAGCTGCTCATGGGGTGGAGCCTAAGATAGAGGAGTGGGGCTTAGACTTGTGGCAGAGGCACAGCTGAAGGAGTCTGAATACCTGTTGTATATTTTAAGGTGGTGTCTAAGGTGTGGGGCTTAGGCTTTGGGGCGTGAGGCCTAGTACTGAGGGGCTTTGCTTAGGTCAGATAAGGCTGGGGTTTTTGCTTTGGGCTGGAGCCTTAGAAACAAGGTTGGGAGGGCGTTGGGGTAGAGAAGGAGGGTTGAGGGGGAGGTGGTAAATTGCGAAAGAATGAGATTGGCGGAGGACAGAAATTAGGACCCTTGGGAAATAATCATACTGTATACTTCCACTGTTTGCCCTCTTTTCCAGGCCAACTCAAACTCCCTGACCTTACGGGACATACCCCAGCTGCTGGCTTATACCCCTTCCCTTCTAGTGACCTCGGGCTAGGGGAGCATGTTCGTCCCTGAGTGTGGTCTCTACAGTGAGTCTGTAGTAGACTGGCTCCCAGGTCCTTTACCAAGAGGGTTTCAAGAGGGCTCGTTGACTGAGCACCCGCTGGGGTCAAATGTCTCTTTAAACACTGGAGAAAATTGGTGCCCATGCCACTTCCCTCAGAAGGCTTACATTTCAATGACTAGACAGTAAGCAATAAACAAACAAACAAACAAACAAACAATAAGTAGGTAAACAAACAAGGTCATTACCAAGAGTGATAAGTGCTGTGGGGGAAATCAAATGAGGTGATGTGATAGGAGTGGTGGGACCTGCTGGGGCTATTTTTTGTTGCCTCTTTAATCTCCAGAAGAGTCCTGCTTTTTTTTTTTTCCCCTCTCAACATTATTTTGAAATATTTCAAACGTGCAGCAAAGTTGAAATAATTTTATAGTGAATATCCATATACCCACCTCCTGGATTCCACCATTAATGTTTTACTGCACTTGCTTTATCACATCCCCATCTATCCATCCATCAACCCATCTTATTTTGTATGTATTTCAGAGTAATGCGCAGATGTCGGGACCATTGGTGGGGGTGGGCGTGTAAGTCAGAGGTGGGGAAGGAAGACTTCTCTGAAGAGATTACATTTGAATGAAGACTTGTGTGGAAAGAAGGAATCGACCATGGAAGGGGAATAACTGCAAACGCCCAAGAACTGGAATGAACTGGTGTGTTGAAGGAATAGAAAAGTCATCACCGAGGCCAAAGACAAGAGTGGTCAGGGCCGAGGTCACGAGCTCACAGGGCCAGGTATGCTCTGTGAGTGAGGTTGCCCCTGACTGCAGGCAGGCTCTTTGTTTCTCATCTCTGTGTATCTCCGTTTCTCTGATTATCTTTCTTCTCACCTTCTCCATTTCCATCCCAGGCCTGCTCTCACCCTCTCTCCTCTTCACTTCCACCCTGTTCTGCCACTTACTGCGTGTGTGACCTCGGGTAGGTGACTAAGCATCTCTGAGGCTCAATTTTCCTCTTCTGTAAAATGGAGACAGTAATGAGACCTTCTCATCTGGCTGCTGTGAAGAGATAATGGAGCCTGAGAACCATTCCTGGCATGAGTAGTGCTGGACATTTTTACTGTTGTTATTATTCTCCCACTTCTGTTTTCCCAGCCCTGGACCTCCATGCTCTGGCAGGTAGCACCAGGAACCAGGGTGGGCGGCGGAACCTGGAGACTAGTGTGTGTCTGTGGGGGAGGGGGGATTGTGAGTGTCCCGAGTGGGGGCAGCTAATGGTTGTGGGTGGTGTCAAGGTTCACTAGAGGAAGGCTCTGCAGAGGTGCCTTTGACTTGAGGGGCAGGGCAGGCTTCCTATGATGACATGGTAAGGAAGAATTTAGAGAAGGGATTTGGGGGAGGACCTTGATACAGTGGGATCCAAAATAGTAAGGGCTTGGGCCGCCAGGGATCTGGGGGACTGCAATGAGACAGATTTTGGGGTGAGGACTTTCTGGGTTTGGGAGCACAGTGACTGTCTCAGAAAGAGGTGCAGAGTGGCTTGAGATACTCAGGGGGACTTGAGGGAGGGGCCAGGACTCGGTGGGTAGGGGGGCTAAGGGGTCTGAACAAGGAAGGAGCAATGAACCCTGGACTCCACCAAAGTCACAGGGAAGGGGGAAGGTTCTGCAGGGTCCGAGAGACAGGGTAGGAACAGGGAGGAGGCAGCGTCCTGAGGAGGATAGGACTGGTGGGGAGGATGGGAAAGAATTGGGGGCAAATCAGGGATTCTGGAAACCAAGGAGTGCCTCCAAGGGGAAAATAGTCTGGGTCTAATGGAGGTAATGGAGAAAGTTTAGGGTCTCCCATGGGGACAAGAGACATATTTGGGCCCCCTAGAATTTAGACATAGTCTGGAATCCCTACTGAGAGTCAGGGAGGGAGCAGTTTGAGGTCCTGGAGGGTAGAAGGACATGGCTAGGGGTCCCCAAGCAGTGGGATATAGTTTGTGGTCCTGGGTGGCTATAGAACATGGGCTGGGTCCCCAAAGGGAGTAAAGCATGATCTGGGGTCTCCCTGGATTTTGACATATGGCCTGGGGTCTCTGAGGTGTGGTCTCGGGGTTCCACCTGAATGTTGGGATATGATATAGTGTCCCTGATGGGAGTGGTTTGAATTCCCTTGGATGCTAGGATATGTGGTCTGGGGTCCTTGATGGGGTGTGGGGCACAATCTGAGGTCACCAAGGAGAGTAGGACATGGTTTGTGGTCCTGGGTGGCTATAGAACATGTTCTGGATCCTCAAAAGAGGTAAGGCATGGTCTGAGGTCCCCCTGGGTATTGGGACATGATCCCAGGTCTCCGTTGGGAGATCCGGGGTGCCAAACCAGTCGGGGCGTGGTCTGGGGGTCTCCCGGGAAGCCGGCGGGGCTGGAGGTGGGGCTGGGGAGAGGTCGGGGGCGGGCCGGCGGCTCCGCAGTGGAGAGGGGTCTGCCGCGGCCCGGGGCTCTGTCAGAGCCCCCTCCCCCCTTGCGGCGTTGGTGGTGGCGGGGCTCCGGCGGCGGGCGGCGCGGAGGGCGGAGCTCGGCGGCGGCTCGGGAGGGAGGGCGGGAGGCGGGAGGGAGGCGGCCCCGCGGCACCGCGCCCCCTCCCCCGGCCCTCCCCCCACCATGGCGCGGAGCGAGGTGGCGGCGGCGGGGCCGGGCCCGGGGCCCCCGCGGGCTGGGTGAGCACGGCCCGCAGCGGCCTGGGAGGCGGCAGGCGGGGGCGCCGGTGTGAACGCGGGTGTGAGCGCGCGAGCCTGTGAGTGTGTGTCCGCGGCGCTGCGGCGGGCCGGGCGTGCGCTGGCGCGGCCCTGTGTGTGCCCGGCGCCGGCGTGTGCAGCGCCTGCTTGTGTGGCCATCCGGGTGTGTGCTGGCTGTGGAGCCGAGGTGCTGGGACTGACCGTGCGTGCGTGTGCCCCCGGTGGCTGCCCCTCCGGCTGTGTTCTGGGGGGGCCGTTGCGTGCCCATTGGAGGGGCTGTGTGCAGGTGTGTGTGCGTGGGTTGTGTGCCCAGGTGTGGGTCTCCCCCCACCCCCGGCTAGTGTGTGCGCTCGGCTAGCTGTGTTAGGTGTTTGTGTCCGGGTTGGATGTCCATCCGAGGGTCAGTGTAGCCGGGTGTGCCCGTTCCGGTGTTCATTTGTGTGTGTGTGTCTGCGGGTTGTATGTCTCCGAGGGTGTGTGTCTGTGCGTCCACGTAAGGTTCCGGGCCGGGGGGCTGGGACTGAGAGCCTTGTGGGTCCAGGCCTCTGTGTGGGTTTGGAGGAAGGGAGTTTGCCGCTCCCTGGGTCCTTGTCAACTGGGTGGGGGGGGGTTCTCAGCAGTCCTTGGGGGAGACGGCCATGTCTTCCCCTTCCCGGTGGCTGGTTGAGGGGGGGGGGGATGGGCGGTTGGTAGGTGGACAGATGGAGGGATGAGAGGCTGAGGGATGGACAGATGGGCCCGAGGGGAGGCACGCAGACCCGGCCCTTCCCCACCCACCCCACCCCAATCCCCACACGGGCCAGATCTCCGCAGATAGGGCCAGAGTTGCCTGCAACCAGGTGGCCAGGCTGGGGGCCCTTTGGGCTGCTGGTGAGAGGATTGCCTTGGACTGGTGCTCTAGGACTCAGTTCCCTCATCCCTCTGAGACTTGACCTGCTGAACTCTGACCTCTGGCCCTGGCTGGTGCTCTGGTGTGGGGGTGTGTATGGTGGAAAAGAGGGATGTTAGGATTTCTTTGGCCTGCAAAGTAGGTGGGGCAAGGGTGCCTCAGGGCTCGGAGAGATGTGTGTCCATGTATGTGTGAGTGAATCTGTGCCTATCTGTTGACTTGTCACTGTGGTTCAATATTTTCTATGTATTTGTTAAGTGTGTAAATCCCTTTCAGGGCTGTTGTGTGAATATGTGTCCGTTATGAGTTAACATCTCTGAGTGTCTCTGCAAAGGTGGATCTTTTTGTGCCTGTGTGCTTGTTTGAGTGTGTATCAGCCTTGTAAGAGCCTGTGTATGCTTGTGGTTCTGTGTATGTGTGTGAGCTGTGTATCAGCTAGTGTGCGCATTTTGCATTTGTTGGTGTAGGATTGTATCAGCTTTGTGACTGTGCATGATGGGGGTATGTAAAGTTGTCTGAGTGTGTTTGGGAATTTAAGAGTGTGTACCTGTGTACATTTGATTGTGCAAGTGAGTATCTGTTATATGTGTGTGCCCCTGTGTGTTGGTAAGTGCAAGGGTATATCTGTTAGAGGTGCATGTAACTGGTTGTGTGCAAGGGTAGGTACATGAGTTTTTTGTTTGTGTGCATCTTTGTGTGTGACTGCAAAGAAAAGTCAGTGTTGTATATGTGTGGTTGTATGCAGGTGTGTCAACCTTGAGGGTATGTGTCTGTCTATGTTGTGATCGCATTTATGTGTCAGTCTTGGTCTCTCGGGAGTAGGGTTGTGTATGTTCAAACATATGCATGTTTAGGATTGTGTGCACACACATGCCTGTGTCCCTGGCACAAGGCTGACCCTGCTTCTGGGCCCAGTGAGTTGGGGTCCATGTGGCATGAACTGTGGTATACTGGGGTCCAGCCTGGGATCCGTGGACACAAGTGTGTCACATCCCAGGCCAAGAGCCAGTGGAGTGTTGGGGGGCACTAAGACCATGCAGACGTATCCATGGAAATCCAAAGGTAGAGACTTGGGCTATGGGCCGATGTAAGTTTTAGCATATCCACACGTGTTGGTGTGACAGTTATGTGATGGTGACCATGGAAACCTCTGATCCTTCCTCAGCTCCTGGTACCACTTAGGGCATTGAAGTTGGGGGACTGGCATGTGAACTCTGGAAGGAGGAGACCGGGAGCCTAGAATCCTGGATCTGAAGGAGAAGGAGGGTGGGGCCCAATTCCTGGGTGTTGAGAATGGAAGCAACTGAGACTGGGGCTCTGGAGTCTGAGGGATTCAAGAAGGGTGGGGTCCCAGACTCTAGGGTCTTGAGGGAGGAAGGAGCTGGTGTCAGTGGCCTTTTGAAACCCCAGAGGACAAAGAGCTAAGGCCCTGGACTCCTAGATTTTGGAGAGTGAACAGTCCTGAGGCCAAGGCTCCTTGGTGTCCAGAGATGACTTTCTGGGTCCATCTGAGGGTATGCAGGCCCAGAAGCAGGAGTGGTGAGAGTGGGATCACACCAGGGACTTCCTTGGCTGAGATGGTCCCCGAGGCAGGTCTCCAGAGAGGACTGAGAAGGATGTTAACAGGGTCGTTTTGTTCCTTTGCAGGTACTGGCCCAGGCCCTGACTCCCCGAAGAGAGGTAAGTGGGGTGCTGCAGGCTGGGGAGAGAGATGCAGAGTGGTTGGTTTTGTTCTGAGCCTGCTGCAGGCCTGGAGCCCTGCCTCGTAAGTGCAGGGTATGGAGTGTCTTGAGGGGCCAGGTGCCCCCAAGGCTGAGGGCGGAGTGGTGACAAGGTCTGGATCATCATGTTTGGGTGAGGGCTCATGGTAGAGCCAGGGCATGGATGGCAGGTGGGGGAGGTCTCAGGCCTGGAGGCATCCCCTTGCAGGAGGGGTAAGATGGTCAGGAAAGAGGGATTTCCTCATGATATCAGTAAAAGGTGCGAGAGAGTTTCATGACGTGAAATGACCCATGCATTTGGAGAATGGCGTGAATGTGGTTTACCATTTTGTGTGTGCATGTGCGTGTACATGGGGAGGTCTCCTGGTAGTCTAGCCTGCTGGTGGCCGAGACAGAGCCAGCAGAAAAATATTACTACTGCTACTGCTAATACTAATAAGAGCAGCTGGCACACGTGCTGTTTACCCTGTCAGGGACTATTCTGATCATGCCGTATTACGTTATCTCATTTAATCCTTACAACAACAGGATGAGGTATGTACTCTTATTATCCCCATTTTACAGAGGAACACACTGAGGTACAGAGAAGGGAAGTCACTTGACTAGAGTCAAGCAGCAAGGAACTGAGGTGTGCACCTGGGCAGTCGGGTCCAGATCCTATCCCGCAAGGCTGCACTGCCTCTCAATAAATGTTGGCTATTTTCATTGCTACTATTGTTCCTTCAGCTTGAGTCCCACCCCAGCTGTGGGAGGTGGAGCTCTGTACTTCTGTACCATAGATTGCGGTTCTGAGCCCTAGATACCCCATAGCCAGGCAGGTGTAGTATGAGGTCTCCTAACTCAGGAGTTCCACCTTCCAGGCCGGGGTTTTCTGTCTAATACAGTCTCCCAGAGGGAGTGCAAGACGAAGTAGTAGGGGGGTCTCAGAGATGCTGGGGTACCCTGACCCTGCTCTTTTTCTCTCTTCAGCCCAATCGCTGTCTCCCTCAGTCTCTGTCTCTTTCTTTATCTTTGCCTCTCTCTATAACACTTTTTTCCCTCTTCCTGTCTCTCTCTCACGCCCTCTCTTCATCTTTATGTCTTTGTCTCTGTTTTCTGTCTCCTCCAATCGTTTTTTTCTGTCTCTTGCTCTCTGTCTCTTCATCTTTCTTTCAGACCCTTTCTCCTTTTTTCTCTTTCTCTCTCTCAATCTGTCTCTGTTTCTGCCAGTCCATCTCTCCCACACTTTTGTCTCTTGCTGCCTCTTCACCTTTCTGACTCTCTTGGTCCTTCCTCTCCACTTGTGCAGCCCCTCTCCCCGCAGCCTGAAGGATCAGGGCCACATCAGGTCATAGCCCCAGACTGCAGATTCCTGGGAGGTGGGCCAGCGGAGACTGGGGTTCAGGGTGGGGTGAAAACAGTTTCAGGGACGCCCCCTTCCTATCCTTTCCTCTTCACCCCCCGCCCCTCCCTTGTTGTGATGGGAGCTGACATGTCGTGGGCTGCAGCTGCCACGGGGGAATCCCTGCCGGAAGGTTTTGCCTGGAGCAGAAGCATAGCATCAGTGTGTGAGTGAGTCTGTGTGTGTGTGTGTAGGCATGTATGGGACCTTGTGTGAGCTCACTGACGTGAGCTCAGAAGCCTGCCCCCTGTTTGGGAGTTCAGAGAGCCCAGGATGAAACCAGGTTCGGAGAAGGACTCCCCAAGACTGAGCAGGTAGACCGATGTGGTTTTCTCAGTCTCTCCCACCTCAAGACACCCTTTGCCTCTGATAAAAGGTAGGGGCTGTTATCCTTAAGGTTTATCGAATACTTACTATGTGCCAGGCCCTGTGCTTAGGGGTTCCCATAAATGAGTTCACCGAACGCTTGCAACAACCCAGTGAAGATGGTACAATTATCATCCCACTTTACGAAATAGGAAAGTGTGGCCTAGTTAGGGGAAATCATTGGTTTGGGGTCACAGAGCCAGCGAGTAGGGTGACCAGGACTTGAACCTGAGTCTGTCTAATTTCAAAGCACTCGCTTTTAATAACAGCGCATACTTCTATGACCGGCAGGTAATGGGCACTTGATGATGATGATAATAATAATTACTAACAGGTGTTGAACCCACTTTATGTGCTACGCACTGGTCCTAAGTAGTACACCACGCTTATTAATTCATTTAACCCTCGCAAAGGTAAGGCTTGATTTTTATCTCTGTTTTACAGATGAAGAAACCGAGATTCAGAGAGATTCAGACACTTGTCCGAGGTCACACAGCTAGTAAGTGTCAGAGCTGGAAATTGAACCCAGGGAATACGGCTTTGAAATCCATGAACTTACATCCTAGTTAGCAGTGACTTTTCAAAATGTTTAGTGGGCACTAGAAGACACTGGCAGGGCCACGCGTCACCTCTCTGGTTGGGAGATTATGCGAGGCCTTGGAGCCCCTTACAGGAGGGGCAGAGATGGGGATAGGACACTCGGGTGGGACCATGGTAATTTACTAACCAGCATTAAAATGTTAAGTATTAACAAGTGCATGCCAACTGATGATCAGTGCTGTCACTTGTCCTGTGGCACCTGGCTGTCAGGAAGGCAGGGACCTGGATCAGATTCCCAGCGGATCATCCCAGGGCGGTGAGACCGGCAAGCAAGCTCTGAGCCTGGGTAACGTGTCTCCTTCTCCTTCAGGTCTTGCTGTCCACTCCTCCTGCCTTCCCGCTGCACCATGGCTCCGGGCCCCTTCTCGGCGCTGCTCTCGCCACCGCCTGCTGCCCTGTCCTTTCTGCTGCTACTCTGGGTGGGGGCATCTCGTGGCCAGCCCTGCCCCGGCCGCTGCATCTGCCAGAACGTGGCGCCCACACTGACCATGCTGTGCGCCAAGACAGGCTTGCTCTTTGTGCCGCCAGCCATCGACCGGCGTGTGGTGGAGCTGCGGCTCACCGACAACTTCATTGCAGCCGTTCGCCGCCGAGACTTCGCCAATATGACCAGCCTGGTGCACCTCACCCTCTCCCGTAACACCATCGGCCAGGTGGCAGCCGGCGCCTTTGCCGACCTCCGGGCCCTCCGGGCCCTGCACCTCGACAGCAACCGACTGGCCGAGGTGCGTGGCGACCAGCTCCGTGGCTTGGGCAACCTCCGTCACCTGATCCTCGGCAACAACCAGATCCGCCGGGTGGAGTCGGCAGCCTTCGACGCCTTCTTGTCCACCGTGGAGGACCTGGATCTGTCCTACAACAACCTCGAGGCTCTACCCTGGGAGGCCGTAGGCCAGATGGTAAATCTGAACACCCTCACTCTGGACCACAATCTCATTGACCACATCGCGGAAGGTACCTTCGTTCAGCTTCACAAACTGGTTCGCCTGGACATGACCTCCAACCGCCTCCATAAACTGCCCCCTGATGGGCTGTTCCTGAGGTCGCAAGGCCCCGGGCCCAAGCCGCCCACACCGCTTACGGTCAGCTTTGGTGGCAACCCCCTGCATTGCAACTGCGAGCTGCTCTGGCTCCGACGGCTGACTAGAGAGGATGACTTGGAGACGTGTGCCACCCCAGAGCACCTCACTGACCGCTACTTCTGGTCCATCCCCGAAGAGGAGTTCCTGTGCGAACCCCCACTGATCACACGGCAGGCGGGGGGCCGGGCTCTGGTGGTGGAGGGCCAGGCAGTCAGCCTGCGGTGCCGAGCCGTGGGTGACCCTGAGCCAGTGGTGCATTGGGTGGCACCTGACGGGCGGTTGCTGGGGAACTCGAGCCGGACCCGGGTCCGGGGGGATGGGACATTGGATGTAACCATCACCACCTTGCGGGACAGTGGCACCTTCACTTGCATCGCCTCCAATGCTGCTGGGGAAGCCACAGCACCCGTGGAGGTGTGCGTGGTGCCTCTGCCTCTGATGGCGCCACCGCCGGCTGCCCCACCGCCTCTCACCGAGCCTGGCTCCTCTGACATCGCTACGCCCGGCAGACCTGGTGCCAACGAATCGGCTGCTGAGCGCCGGCTGGTGGCGGCAGAGCTCACCTCCAGCTCTGTGCTCATCCGCTGGCCAGCGCAGAGGCCAGTGCCCGGCATCCGCATGTACCAAGTCCAGTACAACAGCTCCGCTGATGACTCCCTCGTCTACAGGTGGGTGTTTCAGTCCCAGGGCCTCCTCCTCCCCAAGTGCCTTCCCTCTCTTCTGCCCACTTACTTGGCCTTCTTGTTCAGCTGGGGCTCTTGATGGCCATGCAGTTGCCCTATCTCCCTCTGTCTCTATTTCTGTCTCGCTGCCTCTTTCTGTTTTTCATGCGTGTTGCAGATCTTTGTTAAGTACCCACATGAACCGGACTGGGCACTGGAGTTGAACAGTGACTTTGCCTATCACGATCCCTACTCCCTTCAGACTCATGGTCCGCACCCTTGCTCACCAAAGGTGTTTGATTGTCTACCTTGTCAGTTAAACATTTTGGAGCATGAAATACACACACACATATGTTTAACAGTTACATTTATATTTACAAATTATATGCCAGTGCTACTGTATTAACACATTGGGTACATTATTGAACAGAAAACCAAAATATGTAAATATGTTATTTTCACTATCCATTGGGTTAGAAGCCATTGTCCCACTGTGGACAGACTTGTATGGTGTGGACAGTCATTAAAAAGTTACTTTCTCCCATCATCTCTCTTTTTCTCTTACTTTCACATCTGTCTCTGTCCCTTCTCTCCCTCCTGCCCTCATTAGGCCCTGAGCCCCTGCCCTGTGCTAGGCCCTGGGCAGGGCGCTAGGGACACAGGGAGACCAAAAGACCAGTGCCTGCCCTCAGGAAGCTTGCGGCCCAGAGGAAGGAGGCAGTTAGCACACGCTGAGCTGTTGCCTTGGCCTTGCAGCATGCTTCATCTAGTAGCTTTATAAGTCGGCCTCACGGTCACAGACCTGGCACTTCGGGGGCACTTGCTAAGCGGTTGTTGGCTTTGCGAGTGGCTCTCCTTTTTCCTCGCTCTGTCTCCCTCGTGCACACTGTAGAGCACCTGCTGAACGCTTAATCCTGTGTTTGACCTCACTTGGGAGCGCCCCAGCTCGCGGAGCGCTTAGACCTATGCCAAAAAGCCCGCCTTTTGGCCTCCATCTTCACCTTTCCCAGGGTTCTCTTGGCCACCATCCTGGTATATAGCAGGCGCTTTCCCATTGTTGGCTGAATGAGTAAATGCCTCTCTTTTCCTTTGTCTCTGTCATCCTCATTTTCCTCTCTTTTAGAATCTGGTAACCAAACACTGAGTAGATGCCTACTGCATGCCAGATTCCATGCTGGCCCCTGGGGCCACCGAACTATATCAGACACTGGCCCAGTTTTACAAAGCTTTGGTCAAACAAATGAGCAAAACAAAAACCTTTATAAGATACTACCAAGGATGCTACCCCATTCAATCTTTTCAGCCGTGCTGTAAAGCAACGATGCCCCCCCCCCCCCCATTTTATAGACAGGGAAACTGAAGTGCAGTGGAGGGAAGTCACTTGCTCACGGCTACACAGAAAGTGGCAGAGCCAGGATTCCAGCTCTTACCCTTCCTGTTCTTTTAGTGTGAACACGCATTTAGTGAGCACCTACCGTTTGCCAAGCGGGGATTAGTGGAGATGGATAATCCATTTCCGTGAATAACTCCTGGTTTGTGATTCTCCACTACTCTGCTTCCTTCTTTCTCTCTCGAACCTATGGCCACTACATGGTGAGGTGCAGGGAGGTTTGCAGGCCCCCAGGCCCTGCGTATTTTCAGATGTTGGTAGCCCTCCGACCCCAGCTAGGCAACAGACCTGGGGGCTCTTCTCTTCCCCTGAGGACCACAGTTCCAGTCCTCTGTCCCCAATTGCAGGTGCCTGTGCTGTGGTGCTGCAGGGGTTAATTTCCTCACTGCTGCCATGGGAGGAGGTGACATCCAACCAGAAGCCTGCTCCGCTGCTTGCTTGGATCTGGCAGCCAATTAGAGACATATGGGCTCAAGCTTTCTTAAGGAGCCAGCCTCTGTCCTTGAAAAGGGGGGAGCCCCTAGCAACTGGCTTTTTAGGGGAAAGAACAAGTGGTATCCACGTCTCTCTGAGAGGGGAAATGGGAGAAAAAGGAAGACATAGCCTAGGGCCCAAGGTTGGGAGGCAAGGGCAGGGAGCGGTCTGTTAACTGGTGGGCAAAAGGGGAGCTGGAGAAGTGGGTGGGCCTTTCTGAGGGGGTAGGGCCCGCAGTTGAAGCCTGGCTTGGAGGGTGGCTTTTGGTGGTGGGGAACCTCCAGGAGGCGGAGCAACTGAAGTGGGCTTCAGGACCGGAAGGTGGCCTGGAGGGAAGGTGAAATTTCTGAGAAGTTAAGAGGCCTATGGAGATGGAGGTATGGCCTCTCAGGGGAGGTAGAGCTCCTGCTTCATGGTCCCATGCAGATGAAGAGGTAGGCCTTGTCTCTAGTGACCCACTGAGACCTCTGTAGGAGAGGTGAGCTTGTGAAGTTGAGTGTTGGGCATGCAGCTCCATGTGGATGTGGCAGTCCTGGGTTAGCCAAGGCTGGACATGGCCAACAGTGGGGAAAGGGTGTGCCCAGCCGAAGGGGCAAGGCCTGATGGGAATGGTCTAATAGATGGGGAACTGGGCAACTGGCAGTAGAGTGTGAGCCAAAGCAAAGGTTACTGGGCAACACAGGGTGGGATGCAAGCTAATAATGATGAATTATGAAGTGCCAGGCTTTGGGTATGTTAACTCATTCATACTCCATATCATCTCTATGATGTGCTAGTTCTTAATGTCCGCATTTGGGGGAAATGAAGTGCAGAGTGTTTAAGAGACTTGGCTAAGGCCACAGGTAGCAAGTGTCAGAAGAGAGACTCAAATCTAGGCAACCTGGCCCAGACTCGTCAGCCTAATCATTTCTTTGCATTGCCCCTAATTTGAGGGCAGGAGCCTAGAGCAACAAAGGGGTATGCTTGCCGGGCTACATTTGGCCCAGTTATAGATGGGACTTACCTGGGGGTGTGATTTGGTGACTTATGTCAGTGTAGGACAGGACGCACACAGAGCGGTTTCAGGACGTGCAAAGAGTGGACATAGCCCTAGGCACAGTAGGGGAACCATCCCCAGTGAGCCATGTGACATGTGGTACAGGAATATGTAGTTGAGGGGCTTGGGAATTGTCTAAGAAGATGGATGCAGCTAGGAGATGTGGGGCATGCAGATGAAGGGAGTGGCCTGTACCAAGGTTTCCTTGAAAGGGCAGGAGTTTGTGGAAAAGAAACTAGAGGCCCTGGCTGGGTAGCTCAGTGGGTTGAAGCATTGCCTGGATATGCCCGGGCTGTAGTTTGATCTCCAGTCAGGGCTCATACAAGAGTCAACCAAAGAAGGCACAAATAAGAGGAACAATAAAAATCGATTTCCTCTCTCTCACATTTCAAATCATTAAATAAAAATTTTAAAAAAATGGAACTAGGAGAGCATCCATGCATCCATTACCCCACTAGGAGTAAGATGTGGTGTGAGTTGACCTCAGTGCCCACCTGAATGAGGGTGGGGCATGCTGGTAGGGGCGTGGCCTGTAGTAATGGGGCCTCTTAAAGGGGGGCAGCAGTTGTTTCTCTTAATATGATGAGACACTGCAAAGGGGGCATGTCCCTTGAGGGTAGGGCATAAAAGCTATAGCTCTCCTCTTCTGCAGGGACCGGGATATGTAGATGACTGAACCTGAATGACATATTGTCCTACTGGGAGATGAGACAGACTGGGGGTGGGTCTGAGGGCAGGGCATGCAGATAAAGGGTGTGGCCTGTAGCAATGATCCTGAGAGGCTGAAAATTTGTTGCTTGAATGGCTGCTGTGGTCCAAGTAGAGGGTGAGAAACGGGTAGGAAGGGGCCCATGGTTGGTTCCCACTGGTTACCATGGGTGGGGCATGCAAGTGAAATGGCTTGGTTCAGAGTGGAGCTAACCCCGTGCTGATCCCGCCCCCTCCCGCAGGATGATCCCCTCCACCAGCCAGACCTTCCTGGTGAATGATCTGGCGGCAGGCCGAGCCTACGACCTGTGTGTGCTGGCAGTCTATGACGACGGGGCCACGGCGCTGCCAGCCACGCGAGTGGTGGGCTGCGTGCAGTTTACCACGGCCGGGGATCCGGCGCCCTGCCGCCCGCTAAGGGCCCACTTCTTGGGCGGCACCATGATCATTGCCATCGGGGGCGTCATCGTCGCCTCAGTCCTCGTCTTCATCGTTCTGCTCATGATCCGCTACAAGGTCTACGGCGACGGAGATGGCCGCCGCGTCAAGGGCACCTCCCGGTCACCCCCGCGAGTCAGCCACGTGTGCTCGCAGACCAACGGCACTGGCGCGCCACAGGCCATACCCCCGCAGGCGCAAGACCGCTATGAGGCGCTACGTGAGGTGGCTACCTCCGCTGCGGCGGCGGTCGAAGCGAAGGCCACCGCGGTCGAGATGACTTCCGCAGAGCCGGAGGCGGTCCTTGGACGCTCCCTGGGCGGCTCTGCCACCTCGCTGTGTCTGCTGCCGTCGGAGGAAATCTCCGGGGAGGAGTCTCGGGCCGCAGTGGGTCCTCGGAGGAGCCGTTCTGGGGCCCTTGGGCTTCCAGCTTCGGGGCCTCCCACTCTAGCTCTGGTTCCTGGCGGGGCCCCGGCCCGGCCGAGACCTCAGCAGCGCTATTCGTTTGACGGGGACTACGGGGCGCTCTTCCAGAGCCACAGTTACCCGCGCCGCGCCCGGCGGACAAAGCGCCACCGGTCCACACCGCACCTGGACGTGGCTGGAGGGGGCGCGGCCGGGGAGGACGGAGACCTGGGGCTGGGCTCCGCCAGGGCACGCCTGGCCTTCACCAGCACCGAGTGGATGCTGGAGAGTACCGTGTGAGCGGCGGGCGGGCGCCGGGACGCCTGGGTGCAGTGGACAAACGCCCAGCCGCCGGGACGCGGGGGCAGGACTTGGGGGTGAAAGCACAGCGTCAAGACTTCTGACTGAATGGGAGACCCACCCTTCTCCTCCCTGGGGGGGGGGGGGCGCTGCTGCCTCCGGCTAAGGCTTGAGGCCACGCCCCCTTGTCCTGGGCAGTTAGGGGGCGGACTTCCAGGCTCTCCTCCCCCAGGGATTCTTCGCCCACTCCTGCCCCTCCCCCTGCGCACTCGCGGACCTCGCTGGAGCCGGTGCCTTACACAGCGAAGCGCGGGGAGGGGCAGGGTCCCCCCAACACTGCAGCACTGAGACACGAGCCCACTCCCCCGCCCGGGACCCAGGGCAGGGGCGAGGGGCCCATTTCTTGTATCTGGCTGGACTAGATCCTATTCTGTCCCGCGGCGGCCTCCAAAGCCCCCACCTCCACCCCATTCACCTGCCTGGTTCTGTCGGGTCTGGCTTGGGGTCCCTTTCTCTCTGTTCCCCTCTTTTGTCACTGTTCCACTCTGTTTTCTCTGCCTTATGTCTCTGTTCCTTTCTATTTGTCTCTTCTCTGTCCCGTCGTCTCTTTTTTCTTCTGGTCTCAGATATTTTGTCCAGTCTCTCTGTCTCTCCTGATTACCTCCCCCCACTACACATTCTCCCGGGCAGGTCCCACTGGAAGGACCAGACTCTCCCCATTCCTTTCTCTTTCCCCAAATAAATCCCCACATGAACAAAGTCCTCCTCCATACCGGAGCCAGGACCCTCCGCCGCAACAGAATTAAACTTTTTTCTGTGTCTGAGGCCGCTCCGCCGACGCCTGTGTGTATCCTTGTGTCTGGCGGGGGAGGGGTGGGTGCGTGACCTAGTTTACAGCATAACGACTGAGACTGAAGGAAAGAAGACGTAACTGGGACCAGGGAGACTTGGAGACAATTTCTTATCCTCTGAGAGACTTAGAGGTAGGAAATAATAAAATGGTAATAGCTAACATTTAGTGAGTGCTTACTATGTGCCAAGCACTTAAGTCATTTAATCCTCACAACAACCCGGAACACATTACAGCTATCCCACTTTACAGATGAGGAAACCGATATCCAGAAACGTTGAGTAACGTGCCCAGGGTCACATAACCAGAAGGTGGCAAAACTGGGATTTGAAAAGGCAGGCAGCCCGGCTTCTGCATCTGTCCTCTTAACCACAGAGCTCCACTGCTGAGCAGTCAGCGAATGCTCATTCCACACGCGGGCATCGCGCGAGGCCCAGCTCATCTCCCTGAGGCTGGCGACTGTCCAAGGCAGATATGGTTGGTTCCATTTTCCAGGCAGAAATCTGAACCGGGGAGAAGTGAATGAAGTCACTTGGCCGAAGATCCCCAATGAGGAAATCGTGGAGCTGGCAGCTTGATCTCAGTGCCTGTCTGTTCCCTACCACTGTGTTGCTTCTGGAGGCTGGGGAAAGGCCCCAAAGACCTCAGGTTGCGCACGAGTGTGCAAAGCCAGCCTGCGGAGGGAGGGGATGAGGAAAGAGCTCCCTGGCTACTCTGTGTGGAAGGGGAGGGGTCATAAGTGGAGGGGAGGGATTTGCTGGGGGCACAGAGGACGGTGTGGAGAGGGGAGTTTCAGGTAAGGTAGAGGCTGGAGAAGGAAAATTGACTGAGGGGCCCCCCAACCCTTGCTGGGGGGCCCTGCAGTCAAAGCTCCCTGATCCTGGAGAAGAAGGAAGAGGCTTCATGCCATCCAGAGGCCCCCCGAGGCGTGGGGAGGAGGAGAGAAAGACAGAAATAGAAACAGAGCAGGAGCCAAGGGGATGATCTGGGCAAACAGGGTGAGAGGCAGCAAGGACAGAGGCACCAGCGGATCACAGGCCAGGAGGCTCCTGCACCCTGTGACCCAGCCACACTTACCTATCACCTTCTGCACGTCTGCTGGGCACTGAGGTGCTTCCCACACACCAGGCACTCTGCTCACAAACCCTCCCTGATGCATGAAAAGAGCATGCAAACCAGCATTGGGCACATAACGCTCACAAAATGAAGTCACTCAGATAGTAAGCGTGATCGCCTTATATTCTGCAGCTGACACGTAGTGTGTGCACTCACCTTTTCTGGGCGAGGAAAGAGCTCAGAGGTTAAGGAACGTGCCCAAGATCACACAGCCAGTACACGGCAGAGCCGTGACTAGAAAGTTTACTGCCTCCAAATTCTGCTCACCCAATCACCTGACTATATTGTCTCTGAGTCACCCAATAAAGCTTTATTGAGCATGTACTATGTACCTAGCCCTGTGCTGGGGATGCGGCAGTGAACAAAATAGACAAAACAGGAATCCCCTGCCTCTTGGTGGTAGGGTGGGGTGGAGACGGTAAACAAGCCAGTAAATATGTAATGAGTGTCTGGTAGTAAATAAGTGCCATGAAATGAATGAAGGAATGAAAACAGGTTGACGGGACAGGATGACTGAGAGGCCTACTTTAGATTGGTGGTGGGGGTGGGTCTGAAAAGGCGATGTTGGAGCTGAAGAAATCCACTGTGGAGAGAGCCCGGGAAAGGCATTCCTGGTCATGGAAATTGCATTTGCAAAGGCCCTGAGACAGGACCGTGCTTGGTGTGTTGGAGGTAGTGTGTCTAGACTGGAGTGAGGGGAGAGTGGGAGGAGAGCAGG
>PVJD01009641.1:0-60691 GCA_004026545.1 Mormoops blainvillei
GCGTCCTGCCAGGTGCTATGTAACTTCCTTGAGTTATTTCTCCTCTCTCTGTGATGGTGCCAAAATGTGGAGCGGAAAACCTTCGGTGGCTGAGGGGTGATGTTAAAGAGGACCCCTTAATGCTCTGCGCCTCAGTTTACTCTCTACAACAGAAAGCCTGATCCCTGTTGGTGTGAGGGCGGGTAGGCTGACATCTTATTTGTGGTGGGCTGACAGCATGTGTCATTTTAATAATGCAAAGCTATCTCACTGATCGAAGGACCCAGCCGGCTTCCTTCTGCACAGGGACGAACTCAATTGATTACTGTTGGTTTTGTTCTAAAATTGGGGGGCTGGTGTCATTAAAGCTGCTATATTTTTTCTATTTACCCATTAATTTCTTCATAATGATTTGGTTACGAAGGCAAGGGGCCTCCGGTCAGGTCATAGTCTGGGCTCGTGGACACTAATCTTTGTAATACGGCAGTCATGTTGCCCCTGACTTGAGTTGATAATTCCTTCGATCTAATAAAGCCAAACAGTACCTCATTGCTGTCTAAGGGAAAACAGAATGGGTTTCCCCCTTCATTCTCTGGAGGCACTCCTTGCAGGGGCCCCGGGGAGACAGGCATCTGGGCCAATGGTGAGAACCTCTGAAAAAGTTTGACCTGAAAGTTCCCCGGTCCCGCCCCGAGTGACATTTCTCTGCAACTTTATTGGCTGAGGTTAGAAAGTAAGTATTTAAAAGAGATTTTTTAAAAGATAGGATTTAGCCCTGGCTGGTGTGGCTCAGTGGATTGAGTGCCAGACTGTGAAGTAAAGGGTCTCCAGTTCAAGTCCCAGTCAGGACACATGCCTGGGTTGCGGACCAGGTCTGCAGTGGGGGGCACGTGAGAGGCAACCACACATTGATGTTTCTCTCCCTCTTTCTCGCTCCCTTCCCCTCTCTCTAAAAATAAGTGAATAAAATCTTTTTAAAAATAGGATTTAGCTTGGCATTTAATAGGGTATG
Organism: Mormoops blainvillei; assembly: GCA_004026545.1. Taxonomy (NCBI): domain Eukaryota; kingdom Metazoa; phylum Chordata; class Mammalia; order Chiroptera; family Mormoopidae; genus Mormoops; species Mormoops blainvillei. Next base: position 992 of record PVJD01009641.1, read on the forward strand.
TATGTTGGCGTGTGCACACGCTTATGTTTAACGAGATAAAATGGCCCGAACAGAGTCTCAGCCCTTTTACACCGTGCGTGTCACCATTTCCCTCCTCTCCGAGCATTTGTCTCCAGGACTAACCCCACAAGAGGGGTTCCTAGGTTGTCAAGCCAAAACCAAGACAAACCCATGAAGCGGCCCCGGGCTGAGACCCCCAACCTGTGACCTCAGCGAACCCCTCCTATCCCAGACGGAGAGCCAGGACCCAGCATCCCCAGGGAAGGCGAGTGGCAGCCACAAGAACCCGAAAGCAGTCTCTGCTTCGGAGCGAAGCAGAACCATGCTGCAGCCTGGCTCCCGGTGGTCCAGGGACCTGCACTTTGTTCTGTTTGGGCAGCAAACGTAGCCAGCACAGTGGAGGAAGCCGGTTGTTTGTACGCAAGGGCTGCACAACCCCCCGACCTGGCTTTGTGTTTCAGTGAATCAGGGATTGAGACTGACATGGAATTTCGCCTGGGCAACCTGCCTCTTGTACAGCCTTGGAGTGTAATGGAAATGGGGTACAAGGCAGGGTGGGCACCAGGATCCTACAGGAATCCCTCAGATGCCTTTGGCCCCGGAGCCTGCGCCCCCTGGTGGCACGGTATTTGGGCTGCCTAATTGGGAGCAGAGGCAGAGCCTTCCCCAAGGGGCCATGCCATGGGTCACAGGGGCCAGGTGTGAGCTAGCTCAAGCCCAGACCCGGGCTGGGCCCTGGGGCCACTGTGGGGCCAGGGCTTTGGCTGGGGTGGGGGTGGGGCACCCTACCTGGCTTCCTCCCTGAACACCCCAGCCCCAGCCAGGGCACCAGCTGCAAATGCAGACCCGACCTGCCTATCCCTTGACTGATGAAACTGAGAGACCCTCAGGTAGCAGTTCAGACTTGAAGTCTGAAGTCAAGCTTCTTGCTAACCTGCGCTGCACTTAATTTGGAGTAATTAAGCACTTGGCTTAGTCCTGGTGACCAAGTCCTCATTCTGAGTCCTCGTCGTAGAAACCGGAGCTCTGCCTCGTCACCCCGCGTTCCCTCTCTCTCTCTCTCACTGGCGACCAAGGTCTTCTCAGGGCAGGGTGTTGCCTCAGATCAGTACCCCAACCCCAGACTCCTCTCGCCCTGACCACCTACCATCACAGGCACACTGCCCGCTCCAGAAGTCCTGGCTGCCAGGACAGCCACTCCCAGTCCCTTGCTCCCTGGTAGGAGTGGGTCTCACCTTCAGCCTCTGTGTCTGGTCTGGTCTGGACATGTGTCCACACCAAAGAGTAGGCAAGAGGGAGAGACCAGGGCGAACAAGACCTCGGGTAGGTGTAGACAGGCCCTGCCCAAGACAAATCTAACATCGGGCCCGCGCAGATTTAGATGTTCTAGTAGTCACATTGGAAAAACAAAAAGGAACGGGAAATTAATTTTAATAATATATTCTATTTAGCTCAACATGTCCAATATAATATCAGTTCATCTGTAAATATAAAAAAATTAATGAGATATTTGCATCTTTGCAATCCTGTGAGAATTTATACCTATAGCCCAATTCAGAGATTCAATTTTTATCCAAAATACTCGGCCTGACTTTAGATTTTGTTAAGTTTACTGTTAAATTCTCATCCTCAATTTGTTTCAAATAGACTTAAAAGTTTTCCTATACCTTAACTGGGTATCAGTCTTTAAACTGCAATGAAATTAAATTTAAAATCAGTTCCTGGGTTGCATTGGCCACATTTCAAGCGCTCCACAGCACCTGTGGCTAGTGGCTGGGGAGGGGTGGGACAGTGACCTGTCTTGGTGGTTCATTATGGTTCCTCCCACCCTTGGCCACTCACCCAGAGCTGGCTGGTCATCCCATGCCCTGGGCAAGGGGTCAACAGTGGTTTCCAGGGTTAACTCATTCAGGGCAACGTTTCTGTTGCCCAAGATAGGCATTCCCTTCTTGGACACCATCCCTAGATGGAGAGAAACCCAGCATCTCTGATGGCTTCTTGGGTCTCTTTGTGCCTCAGTGCCCCCAGGTCATTTCCAGCCCTGGCCAGAGCTTCCCTGCCACCAAGCACCCACCCACGGGAGGGAGGCCCATGTTACCGGCTGCATTTCACATTTCTGCTCCCAAGAATAAATACTTTTACTCTAAAAGCATGTGGCGCGTGTACTGTACGTGAAGCCAGCACCGGCCTCAGGGCCAGTCCTGGTGCCAATAGATCTGAGGTTTACTGAGCGCTGCCCTATGCTGGACCCTTGAAGAGAGCACTTCCCCTCACAGCGGCCTTGCCAGGTAGGTGGACCCGCCCCGCCTGTGGCAGGGCTCAGGTGACCACACTGCCACAGCGCTGCGAAGTGGCAGAACAGGGGTTTCATTTGTGTCTCCTGGCTCCGACGCCTGCTCTTTCCACCTCATCACACTGCAGCTCAAAGAGCAATCAAGCCCGATTCCTGGCAGTTGGGCTCAGCCTTCCTAAGATCCAGGGTTTAAATGCCAAGAGGTTAGGAGTTTGGGGGTGTGAGCGGGTGGTGACAAGGCGTATGCCACTTCCCTGGTTCCTCGCCTTCTGCAGAGCACTATGCCCACTAGAGGGCGCCGCGCGCAAGTCCTGAAGATGCTGGCAAACCTTAGTGAATCCTGTCCAAGGTGGTCGCAAAAGCAAAGAAAGCGCCTGCTGCCGGTTCCCTCCTTTCACCCTCACACAGACCGGGGCCAAGCTCATACCCGTGCGAGCCCACAGCAGCCCTCGTCTGGGCTCTAAGACGTTTGGTGTCACTCCTAAACTGGGGAGAGGTAGTTGTTTATAAACTCCGTAAGAATTCTTCCTATGATTTTACTATGTCCTAAATCTTCTCCTCAAAATAAATAGAGCTTGTTCTAGAGTCTTGGAGAGGGGCAGGGGTTTCAGAGACATAGGTCTGAGTTCTAGCCTTGTGTCAATAACTAACTGACCCTGTGTTCATCCAACAAACATTTATTGAGCACTTAGCATGTGCCTGACACTGTGTTAGTTACTATAGGGGACACCGAGATGAATGAGATGTGACCGTGCCCTTGAGTACTTCCTTGTTCAGTTGAGACATAGGCAAAGAGACATGACTATAGCTGTAGTGGGGAAAAGGCTGTAAGGGGACATGTGGTGTAGTCAAGGAAGGCTTCCTGGAGGAGGTGCTGCTTGAGTGGGACTGAAGACAAGTCATGTTAGACAAAAGTGAGGAGGAAAGAGCCCTGAAGACAGAAGGAAGAGCAGGTACCAAGGTCAGAGACAAGCTACGTAGCCTCTTGGCTGCTCTGGGAGTCACAGTGGTTCTGGATGGCTGGAGCATGGCATGCCAGGGCAGAGGGGTGGGGCATAAAGATAGAGGGTAAGCAGGACTGGGTGAAAGCCCTGGAGGAGCATGGAGGAGACAGTCCTTGTCTTCCTTGTTTCGGTAGTGCTTCTGGCTGGTTGTGAAGAATGGACTGGAGAGTTGTGAGCTAGCAGACAGGAAGTCAAAGCTGTTGGAAGCTGTTGCACCTGGGAAAGAAGAGGAGGAGGTGACCAGTGAGTGAAGGAGTGACATGGGAACTGGGCTGGTGTGAGAGATAACAGGGAAGCCAGACCTGGTGCAGACCAAGTCAAGGGTGCCTCCCAGGGTCCTGCTTCAGTAGCTGATGGATGCCCTTCACCACGTGGAGATCAAAGCAGAACACACGACAAGTGTGTGCAGCCTTGAGGTCGTTGAGGAGCATCAAGCAGAGATGTCTGGCAGGTGTGTGAGTCTAGTGCTGTGGAGAGAGGGCAAGGCTGCAGCGGTACATTCTAGAAGCCACCGCCTTGTCCATTGCAATCGAAAACATCGCTCTCTCTCAGGGAGAACAGGGAGCGAGAAGACGGTTTCTGTCTCCAGGGACAGAAACACAGAAGAATGAAGCCTAAGAACAGAGCCCAAGATGTGGCTGAGGGTTTCAAGGAGCAGAGATAGCGGTCAGAATTGAGTTTGGAAAAGATTGCTCTGATTAAAGAGTACAGAGTGAGATGGGTAGGGAAACGCCACAGGGGGCACGAGCAGGGCAGCTATCCAGGCAAGAGAGCGTCAGTTGCAATTCACCATCCTTCTGAGCTAGCAATTTTTACTCTGCTTTGCTCATTTCCATTACCTGTTGGCATTTGTTTGCGATTCCTCTAGGAGTTTGGGGAACATGAGCGTCTGTGAGAGGGATTGGCCACAATGCCCCTGTAAAATGATACTCCCAAAATATTCAATCTATTTAAAGGGACGTGCCTTTCAACCCAAGCTATGGGGTCTTTGAAAGTGTTTAATAATAATATTTAATATATTTTAACAACCATAGTTGAAGAATAGTATTTTTTGTAATTCACACGTACACTCAAATGTGTTATCAACCAAGGTTTAATTCAACCACAAAACATTGGCTTGTGCCTCTAGGTTACAGTGTTTTGAGAAATAATCTTTAGTAATTGCCGTCCAATTAAAGCGAACAGCTAGTGGCTTAAAAATGTCATCATTTGCCACCAATATTTGTCAATACTTTCTTAGTACTATTGAAGTAAATTGTGTATTGAAGGTGGTATGAGACTGCACACGGCGATCACAACTGCCATTTCAAATTTCTGAAGTTACATTAAAAATCAAGAACCCATTGCTATGGGGGAAGAGAGGAACCGGACAGATGGAAAGCAAAAACGGAAGACTTATTTTCCCCTTTGTAGTACTTTTCAAAAAAGTGTATATCTTTTTATAGTTACAATTTTTCAAATCATGTAAACGTATAGTGTTAACTACTCCAAACGGAAATACAAAACTTTCATTGTTCAACTTTATAATAAATAATGGATCTCTTATTATAATAAAGGCATTTCTGTGAAGATTTCTTATGAAGGCGGGCTCTGCTTCTTAAATATTTTGGTGAATGCTTTTTTAAGAAAACACACTGCCACGTCCTTAAACCCCCAAAGGCTTGGCTGGGAGGGCGCTGCAGCGAGACCTCCCATGCAGCAGGTGGCACTGCACACACCGCTCGCACTTCCCCTCAACTCCCTTTCTCGGCAATGGCGGGTGATGGTAGGCGGGGGCCTCTTTCTAGGGATGGCTATTCTGAAGCCTGACCCTAGGTGCAGAAGAGTATCCCCCAAGACGTAGGAGTTTTGACCTCTAGGAGGGTTAGAGAAAACAGTGGAGCTCTCTGTGTGTCCTTCCGCGCGGGCCGGGGAGGCGGTGGCGGCGCAGAAGAAGTAAACCGGAGGAGAACTCGTGCTGGGCGGCAGGCGGGGCGGTGGGCAGCCCCGGGTCGGGCGGGGTCCTGGGCGAGAAGTGAGCCGGCGGCCCGAGAAGGCGACTGACTGAGCAGCGCACCAGGGCAGTGAGCAGGCACGGCGGAGCCCGCGGGTCCTCAGCTGACAGATACACTGCGGCGCCGGGCGGCGAGCGACCGGGCGGGCGAGTGCAAGGCGCAGCCATGATCACTTCAGCAGGTGAGGGTGACCGCAGCGAGCTCCAAAAGGGAGGAGCCGCTGCGCCGGCTTTTAGCTGAGTCAGGGCCGGTGACTGGGCACCTCCCGGCGGAGCGCCGGCCTAGGTGGCCGCTCTCTGCCCAAAGCCGTCTCCGGAGCTGGAGGCTGGCAGTGTGGCCGGGTCTCTGTGCGGGCCCCGCGACCCCCTTGGGCCCGGGGGAGTCGCGTCAGGTCGCCCTCCTCGGCATCCCTCCCGCCACACCCCCGTGCCCCGAGCCGAGGGGCTTCCCGGGCCCTTCTCCGACCCCGAGCGTTTTCCTGAATTCTAACCCTCCCGAAATGGGCACATGGGACCGGCTGATCCCGGTCCTTACTAGCAGGTGGTTGGGATGAAAAGACCCCCCCTGTGCGGCCGGATAGGAAGGCGGTCTAGCAACTCTGCCAAGTCCTTCTGGACCTGGCTCAGCCCCATTCCCCTTGGAGTGCAACCTGAAATTAGACTTGGGGCGGGTCGGTTCTGGGTCTACTGCGAGGGTGTTCAGTTAAGCAGCCGGCGAAATTTTGCGTTCGGTGGAGACAGCGCTGTGCAGACAGCGTTATGCTGAGAAGCAGGCTGCGGTGTTTGGAAGCTGGGCGCCCGGTCACTGGGGTCCGGCTTTGAAGAAGGATCTCAGGGGTGTGCAGAGCCGGTTTCCTGCACGCCCCTAACCATCGTATCTGTAGATTTCGGGAGATGACGCTCGAAGCGGGACAAACTGTGGAAGTCAAGTTTTAAGTGGTGCTTCTTAAGCGCCGTCGCTGCAGATCGATTTGCGTAGAGCTGTCCACAGCCGTGGTGCTTTTTTCCTTGCCTGCCTGCGTGCCCTGTTCTCGCCCTGGTTTGCTCTGCACTTGTCCTGCAAGTATTTTGTTGTAGACAACCGGTGATCCGAAGACAGTAACCTGTACCTGGAAGGAGCGCAGATTTTTTTTTATGAGGATTTATTTTTTTAATGAGGATTGCTTAAAGAAATTGGTGGAGATTCTGGGAGACGTAAGTCATTTTCAAAGAGTGGAGGAGCTGTCCCCTGTCCACGGAATTAGACATTTGTCTCCAAGAGGTACAGATGATTGGGAGGTGAATTTTAGTTTAATATTGTAAAAGAAAGAGCTTTACCAGCCAGAGCTCTCTGAAGATAAAATAGGCACTAAGTGCCTTGCCACCTGTTAACGAAGGCCTCATTCTGCTTCAGATCTACCCGTTACCCCTGTGTCTTAGCCCCGGCCCCACCTCATCCCTTGCCTGGGCTACCGTGACAGCCTGAAGACTCTGCTTTTTCACCATTAACTTCCACACAGTCTTTTTTTTTTTTTTAATCTTCACGTGAGGATATGTTTATTGATTTTTTTTTTTTTTAAGGGAGCAAGGATGGGGGAGAAAACAAAAGAAAGGTAGATGTGAAAGAGAAACATCGATCAGTTGCCTCCCATACGTGCTCCAACCCCGGGTGGAACCTGCAACCTTTTGGTTTACTAGACGGGGCTCCCACCAACTGAGCCCCACAGCCAGGGCCCTACAGCCCATTCTTGTAGTAGTCAGAGCCTCTTTTGAAAACTCTCATTATGTAATATTCCTTTCCTTAAAACCCTCCAGTGCTTTACGTGGTGTTTAAGAGTAAAATCCAGACTCCTCACCAAAGACCTTGTGGGGCGATTTCTGCCTTGTGTTGTGCTGATCTCTTGCTCACTCCCTACACCTTAATCACGCTGGCCTGCCTGTGCCTCGACTGGGTCGGTTTCTCTCCTGCCTTAGGCTCCCAGCACGTTCTGTCGGTTCTTTAGACTCCTGTTCTCAGGTGTTCCTTAGCTTCTCGATCTTCAGTGTCAGTTCAAATGTTAGTCATTCCTGATCAGTTTCATTAAACCGTGAAAACATTGCCACCTCCCTCCCTCCTCCATCAGAGTTCTGTAGTGACTTTGTTTACTGGTCTGATTACCGTCTTTCTCTCTGGAAGAATTTTGGGCAGGAAACTTGTTGTTTTAATGATTCTCAGACTATTACCTAGCAGATGGCTGAAGTTCAAAAGTATGTCTTGAATGAAGAAATCAGTCCCTAGACTAGAGTATTTGAAGTACAGACTGAAAGATCGTTGGTGGGAGGGAGTATGATACAAAGAATTCAAACCTGGGGAGTGTGGCAGGAGTAATGATTTTTAGGGTGTATTTGTTACTGTCATTTGCTACTTTTCCTGGGTTACATGTCAGCCTCTGCTCCAAACCTTTTGACAGGTCCTTTTGCTCACACTGGTTTAGGACCTGTCCCTGGTGCTAAACAGGCTGGCAATGTCGTTCTGGTGTGGATTGGGCAGTTTATTTGTTCATTTACCCACTGGGCACTGAGAACACAGTACCGAGTAAGAGGTCATCACACAGGTTAGGTTTTTCAAGAGGCTTGAGAACAAAAGAGAGTGCGGGGCACGGAGAGAGAGAAGGAATAGGTGTTTGCCGGAGGGAGATGTGAGATTGAGGGGGACTGTGCTGGTCTCCCGCTCCTCTTTCCCCTCCTCACCCCCTAGAGCCAACCATTTTAAACTCCTGTTTCTTTTGGAAACTATCTCCATATTTATAAATAATCTCCGAATGTTGCTATAAATTGATGTGACAATTTTAGACAGTATCTGCTGATTTCCTATTATGAGATTTTTTAACATCCGTAACCTTTTTCATTCCCTGTTCTCCCACCCCCATCTAAAAGGAGAGTGCTGTTTTGTTATTACAGTAGGAAATATTCGGGTATGGAGTGTAGAGTATTTGTGGACAAAGGCCTCATTTCTAAGCTAGGACAACTGTGTAACAAATTAATCAAAAGTGAAAACAAACAGGACAGTGTATAAAAATCTGTCACCTCCTTTGGTAAAAGCAATTCAGAACAGTTAGTTAGTGATAGGTAATGGGGTAGTCTTTTTTGTATTTTGATGAAGTGTTCTATTTATAATCTGTTCACATTTAAAGCATTTTGTTTATCAGCTATTCCACATCACGAGTTTGCAGTTCCCTCTCTCCCGCTGATTGGATTCTCCAATTTATCTTCTTTCCATGCTGTCAGTTCAGCCTCTTCTGGACTTGTTTACCAACGTAGAGTACCAAGAAGCTCTTTTTATCTGCGTTTAAGCTTTTAGAATAGTAGTATGCCCTAGCTAGCAACAGGGCTTAGTTTTGTTTGCTACATTTTGTATTCTCTCCTGTATGGCTCTGTAAAGACTGCTGAAGCTATTGGGCGGGTCTACACTTATCAGTTTGAAATGGTTATATTTCCTCAGTAAAGTTGCCTTGACCCTTTTTAATCAAATCACAATTTCAACTCAGTGTCCCAGAATGATTTTAAGACCTACATGGTATCTGGGAGGTAGTCTGGTTTCCTTTAAAGATCTAAAAACAATTCCTGTTTTTTTTTCTTTTTCTTTCAATATTCCCTTTTAAGTATGACTATATTTTAAGATGCTTTTTTTTTTTTTTTTTGAGAGGACAGTTGTTTACTTTCCACTGTTAGTGCTAACAGCTCAAGGTCATATGGGAAACACTGTGCTTGGGTAGTTAAATTCACAATAAGTAAGATTGATCATTATTTAACAAAACCTAGGTTACTTGTGATATGAAGGTGACACCTTTGTATAGACATCTTGAAATAATTAAAATATTTTACCCTAATGTGTGGATGACTACGTACTCCCTTCTTTTGTATATAATTATATAATTGTTGATGTATTTTGTGAATAACATTATACTAAATTTGTAAGGGAAACTTTCCTGTTTTGGTCAGTAAATTAGGTCCTTGATTTTCAAACTCTAGTGAGCATCAGTATTACGAGGAAGGCCTGTGGCCCCGTTGTTGGACACCATCCCCACAATTTCTGATTCAGTAGATCTGGAATTGGCCAAAAATTGGCATTTTTAACTAGTTGCCAAGTAATGCTAATAATATGGGTCCTGGGATCACTTTGAAAACCAATGAATTAGGCAAACAGTGTGCTATGTATAGTGTTAATGAGGGTTTAATAATAGTTAATTCTTAAACTTTGAAATATAAACCTTTACAATTTTAAAGAAAAATAATTATTCCTCTACCGATGTCACTCTTCAAAAAAATACTTATATTTCCCGATTATCATATATTTTTGACTGAGTTTCTCTCTTAGAATATATTTTATAATCATGATATACCTTTTGTCTTATAGCTGGAATTATTTCTCTTCTGGATGAAGAAGAACCACAGCTTAAGGTATGAGTGAAAGAGAAATTAACTGGGCATAGTACAAATACTATGAAGCTCTTTGAATTTAATGTTATCTGTGTATTTTCCATCATTTAAAATGGTCATCCTCCCCAGCCTCTGCCCAGTCATTGAACTCTAGCACCAGAGGACAGTGTTTTGAGAACAGCAGTTGGTTTTCCCTAGCTTAACAAAGCTAAGGCAAATAAACCTCACTTTGGCACCTGAACACATCCCCACCCCTCAGTTTATCAACAGCACAAAAAAATTGTTTCTTCTTTGTAAACCAAAGGGAAAATATAAGTCAGTTGGTAAATTTTTATATTTGTCATAGATTAAAAGTTTTAGTTAAATATGAAAATTTTGCCACTGATTTGTTGGAAACTGTTTTTTAAGGAAGTATAATGGTGAGTCTGTCTCAAAATTGAATTTTTGTTTTATCTTCTACAGGAATTTGCACTACACAAATTGAATGCAGTTGTCAATGACTTCTGGGCAGAAATTTCTGAGTCTGTAGACAAAATGTAAGAAATTACTTTATTTCTATAAATTGGGATAAAGTAGATCAACTTAACTTATCTGTAGATGTGGGTCTTGTGATTTATAAATTCATTTATAAATTTGCTGCTACTGAATTGTGGCTTGAATATTTAGACTTGGGATTTTTAAGGAAAACCACAGTTTGAACTAGGCCTATACCTCCTGTTCTTTCAGAGAAGTTTTGTATGAAGATGAAGGTTTCCGGAGTCGGCAGTTTGCGGCCTTAGTGGCATCTAAAGTATTTTATCACCTGGGGGCTTTTGAGGAGTCTCTGAATTATGCACTTGGAGCAGGTGACCTCTTCAATGTCAGTGATAACTCTGAATATGTGGAGACTATTATAGGTAATTATCTTCATCTGCTAAAGCTTTATCTTGTCAGCTTCTTTCTTGCTCTAGTGCATATAGCATTTTTTTTTTGCTGAATTACTTTTTGATGTTGCCAAATTTTATTTTAATTGGAAGTTCATAATCTTTCTACAATAATTTTATGCAGGCTGAGGTTTTAGATCTAATTTTCAATTCCATGCTTTATTATTTTTTGTCATAATAAACAGTAACACTAATAAGGGTAATAATGAGACACCTCACAAAATATTTTAAGAATGACTCGAAAAAATGATTCAGAAACAGTTAACACAAAAGATAGCTGTCTCGGTGATTGTGGTTATGTAGCCCACTGAGCATAGTGTTATATGAAAAAATTAAATGAGATTATTATGAGTAACAAATGATAACAGTTTATGTAGAGTTGTTTCTAATACAGGAAACCTTGTTTTGTGTCTCCATTGTGTGAGGCACTAGGCTGGTCATGCCTCATGCTGTGATTTATTCCACTGCTACACAATGAGGAATGATCTAGCCCTGTTTTACAGATGAGAAGATTTGGGTTTCAAGATGATAAATACACATAGCTATCAAATAGGAGGGTCAGAATTTAAAACCCAGGTTTACTTGAAAATCCATACTGTTTTTACTGGAAACCATTGTTTTCTCATTTGTTTCTTTATTTTTTGAAGTGAGAAAATAGCACAAAGCAAGGCTTCTGGTTCTCTGTCTCAGCAATTTTCAGCCTTTTTCATCTCATGGCACACAAACTAATGACCAAAAATCTGTGGCACACCAAAAAATGTATTTCTTGCTGATTTGACAGAAAAATAGGTATAATTTTGATTGATTTACCCCCAAAAAATAAATAAATAATAGGAATTACCTATCCTTTTTGCTCCAAAGTGACTTTTTAAAAAAAATCAGGTACCTATATTTGTATATAAGGGTTTCTGATGCCAAGAATTAACCAATCAGGCACAACCTTATTATGTGACATGACTAATAAGATGCAACTGTATTATATGACCTATTGATATATATTTATAACGCAAGACAGGGCATTCATACTGGATGGCTATTGTTGTGTTGGCTGTTGTCATTTTTTTGTTTGACCATCTAAAGGAAAAGAGATCAGTGCCCCTGACTAAATAGTCAGGCATTACATGTTTTAAAAATTCTTGTGGCACACCAGTTGAAAATTGCTGCTCTGTTTTGCAAGGGAACCAACTATGTATGATTTTGTTCAAAGATTCTGTGACTTTAAAAAGTATTTGAAAACTTCTGATCTAGTAGATGAAAGAAGGACTGCATACCTTTCAGACATGTCCTTATGAAGAGCAAGCTTTAGATCATAGCTACAGAGAACCCAAGGGTATGTTCTCTGTCTAGAGTGTACAGTATGGCAATTTTTTTATTTTTATTTTTTAAGATTTTATTTATTTTTAGAGAGGGGGGAGGGAAAGAGAAAGAGGAGAGAAACAACAATGTATGGTTGCCTCTCATGCATCTGTCTTTGGGAACCTGACCCACAACCCAGGCATGTGCCCTGACTGGGAGTCGAACCGATGACCCTTTGGTTTGCAGGCCCGCACTCAATCCACTGAGCTACACCAGCCAGGGCGTTGAATTGTTGATTAACAGGAAAACTGCTTTATTTACCCGAACCTTGAAAGGAAAAAGTTGGTATTCTCTTTCAGAAATTGGGAAATGCACCCTGGCTGGTGTGGCTCAGTGGATTGAGTGCAGGCCTGTGAACCAAAGGGTCATCTGTTTGACTCCCAGTCAGGGCACATGCCTGGGTTGCGGGCCAGGTCCCCAGTGAGGGGTGCATGAGAGGCAACCACACATTGATGTTTCTCTCCCTCCCTCCCTTCCTTCCACCTCTCTAAAAATAAACAAATAAAATCTGAAACAAAAGAAAGAGGGAGATGTTGCACAAGGTGGTCCAAGGGGGTGCTTTCAAGTATTCCTAATGTTCTAAGTAGGATTCTGTTTTCACATTTTTAATAAGTTTTTGCCATGATTGTGAAAGATTCCAAGTAACTTTACTGCTATTGAACGCTCATTGGAGTTTTCATTTGTGAATCCTATGGAAAGAACAGATCGTTTCATTTTTCATTTTTTTAAAGAATTTTTGGAGTGAGGGAGAAAGAGAGGAAGAGAAACATTGATCAGCTGCTTTTCACACACGCGCTGTTGGGGACCTGGCCTGCAACCCAGGCATGTGCCCTGACTGGGAAATGAACCAGCAACCTTTCGGTGCACAGGCTGGCACTCAGTCCACTGAGCCACACCAGCTAGGGCCAGATGGTTTTAAAGAATCAACCATAAATATCATTTGAAACTAGAGCACTTTCCTTTACATAAGTTAGAAGTAAGGAGTTACACTTAACCTCTTTTCTCTTATTTGAAGGATTTTTTTAATGAAAAATTTTTCCAGCAGTGGTCTGCAAATGCTTGCGATGCCGTCATTTTACAGATCTTGCATTCAGACAGGACCGTAGGTCGGCATGGGGCTGTGACGTGGTAGATGCCTTCCCTGTCTCTGAACATTATTTATCATCTTCACTTGTAGAAAGTGGTTGTTCATCAGTAGGCTAGTTCTGTTTGCTTTTCTTTCTGTGGAAGTTTCATAGAGATTGTTAAAATGGATTTTTTTTTTAATAGCAGAGGGATTTGTGAGAGGATATACAAAATAAAAATTGGGAAAGGCTTCCTACTGTTTTTTTTATTTTAAGATTTTATTTAGTTTTAGAGAGAGGGGAAGGGAGGGAGAAGGAGGAGGTGAGAAACCTCAGTGTGCGTTTGCCTCTTGTGTGCCCCCTACTGGGGACCTGGCCTGCAACCCAGGCATGTGCCCTGACTGGGAATCAAACTGGTGACCCTTTACTTCGCAGTTCAACGCTTAATCCACTGAGCCACACCAGCCAGGGCTACTTCCCATTGTTTTAATATCATAAACAGTACATCCAGAAATTCAAGACTAGTAAATCTTCTCCTAAGTATGATAAGACTTCTGCTGGGGAATGATTCTGGAATTTAGTTATGACATAAACCCTACTAAGTGAGAGCACAGATTTAAAACTGGGATGAACATTTTTTTTCTCTTGGTTATAATCTAAGGAAAACTCCCTAAGCTCTATGTTTCTGAGGTTCCTCCCTAATGGGATAGCGGTGTTCTCTCACTTAACTGTATTTGGTTCAAAAAGCTTCTGTTAGGGCCTGGTAAAGATTTTCTGCAACCAGAATCATTTAAGGTCTACTTTGTGATTGCCACTTTGTTCTTATTAACTGTACTTGAACCCGCATAGTTCTGCCTGAATGGACCCCGAATATGGTATATCCATTATAAAAGTCCTTTGCTTCCCCCCAAATATACATCCATTATCATAGGTCATCAAATGGACAGCAGTTCTTTATGGTGGTTCAAATCATTTTTATTTCCTGCAGCTATAGTTTGCAACTGTCCTTGTACCCTTTCTTTTCTTTAAAGGAGACAGCGACAAGCCAGTTAAGTTATAGAGAGGATACTATTGTATATGTCATTCAAAATGGGTGGTTATTAATCTTCCATATCAAGGTGGAAGAAGGCTTAGGAAAATTTCCTTTTTTTGTTTTTTCCTAAAAAGTTTAAGATGTGATTGCAAAGCAGTGTAAATTGTAAACAGATTTAAGTGTTTCTCATTAAGTGTGCTATTGGCATCTTTCAAGTGTGTGGCCCCCTCCCCTTTCACCCAAATCATTATCATTGTGAAAGCCAAATTGTATACATACACCATGGCATGGATATTTATTTATTTATTTATTTATTCCTCACTTGATGACACTTTCTTCACTGCTTTCTAGAGAGAGGAAGGGAGAGGGGAGCATCGATATGAGAAATATCGATGGGTTGCCTTCTGTGTGCACCCAGACTGGGGATCACATGCGTCTAGACCAGGGATCGAACCTGCAGCCTAGGCATGTGCCCTGATTGGTAATGGAACCCGCAACCTTTCGGATACAGGGTGACGCTCCAACCAACTGCACCACACCGGCCAGGGCACATTGCATGAATTTTTAGACTCCTGGGGCGGGGAGGGGTGGGGGTACGTGAATAGCTCCTACCCACCTCACAGTGAGACAATGACTTTTTCAGTTGAATGTGCTACAATTACTGGAGAGGTTTTTGGAAATCTTTGTAATTACCCATGGCACACTTCAGGGTATTTCATCATTATTCTACAAAGATGATTTACATACAGTCCCTTCTTTCAAGTAGCTAACAGTTTCATTAATATGAAGAAGTCTACTGATTTATTGCCTTGTGATAATTGCTTTTTAAAAATTAATGTATTTATTTTTTAATTGTTGATGCTGTTACAGATGTCTTCCATTTTTTTCCTGCTTGCTCCCCTCCACCCAGCCCCCAACCACCCCACCCCACTCGGTGGCCTTCACCACATTGTTGTCTGTCCATGGGTTATGCATATATGTTCTTTGGCTAATTTCTTCCACTCCCTCCCACTCTCTCACACTCCCTCCCCTCTGAGGTCTCTGTTCCATGTATGCATGCCTCTGGTTTTATCCTCAATAATAGGAAATGTTTGTTTTTTGAAAGTGAAACAGCAACTATTTGTAACCAACTCTGTTGAATAAGCAACTTAGACAAGTTGAATACGGCCAAACCTCGGTTCTTGAACATCTCCCATCTCAAACCATCCTCAACCAAGTTGTTCATGGAAAAAATGTCTCAGTTGTCGAACAAAACTTGAGTTCTTGACCCGACAGCCCTTTCACGCTGATACCTGTATGATCAGTCACGCATCTCTCACGCAGCAAAGGAGAGAATGCGGGTAGGGGTATGATTTGGTTTTCAAACAGATCCCTTCTCCAACAACCTTCTGAAATTAAGTTTGAGAACTGAGGTTCCACTATAACATAGTTTTGGTCAAAATAAACTAGCAAGTTAGAAATGTTTTCAGTAATATCAGCCTTATTGGAATTAGTGTGTAGCCCTCCAGCGTAACTGTTATGAAGGGAACAATATTAATTTGAATGTATAACTTCAAGTATTTAAGAATTGTGAAATATGCTTAGTACTCTATAGGCATCCCATAAGTTTTTATGATTATTAATGTTGGCATTGTCCTTTCTAGTAGTTTGACCCAGTTTACAAAGTGATTGGTTATTTTATTTTTGCCCATAGCAAAATGCATAGATCACTACACCAAACAATGTGTGGAAAATGCAGATTTGCCTGAAGGAGAAAAAAAACCAATTGACCAGAGATTGGAAGGCATTGTGAATAAAATGTTCCAGCGATGTCTGGATGATCACAAGTACAAGCAGGCGATCGGCATTGCTCTGGAGACACGAAGACTGGATGTCTTTGAAAAGACTATACTGGAGTCGGTAGGTAGATGGTATGATTTTAGAGATTTTTATGATGAGGAATCAGCAAAGCAAATTATTAAAATTGAGAATTTCATAGGTAGTGAAACAAAAATAATAAGGTGTTCTTTTTCCTAATGTTTTATTTTTATAATTTATATAAGAAGTTCCACGGTGTTTTGTGTTTATCGAATACCTGCTTTAATCTTACTGCATTTATTCCTTTGAAGTTTTGCATGGGGAAGTTGAATCAATTGTCCTGCCCTTTTTAGGAAGACTCTGTTCATAAATCACTATACTATTGTATTTATTATGGCTAAAACTACAAACCGGATTCCTGCTTTGGGAGTATTTTGCAGTAATTATGACAATTTTATGTCACCAACCAGAGTGTCAGAAAAGCACGAGACCGAGTTGGGTGGACATTGATCCGCATGCCTGCTCGCTGTCCTTCCCCATGAGGCCACTCTCTGCACTCCAGCTATTTTGACCTCTTCTCAGCTCCTGCATATACCCTGCCTTGTTTCCCTTGCCAAAAATACTATCTCTGCCAAAATTATTTTCCTTTCTTTCTTTACCTGCCTTATTCCTGTTTAAGATCCAGAGTTCAGCTCAACTGGCATTCGTTTACAGATCCTTTCATCAATCCCTGCCACCCATACTGTCCTCAACCCCTACTGCAAAGACTAGATACAATTCTTCTGTTAATCTGTTGGAACCTTGTATTTTTTTTTTCATAGTGTTTAGCACTATAGTAATTAATTGTGTTATTAAGCAGTTAACATCTGTCTTTATCACCAATTTATAACCTCCATAAGAACAGGTACTTTGTGCCTTGTTCACCACTGTGTCCCCAAAGCCTAAGGTAATACTGAGTAGCAGTGGTAACATTTATTTGAGTAAATGAGTGAACTGCCCAGTGGGATAGAATGGCCCTTGCTTTACCATCGTTCATTTTTGTGTAGTTGTAGCTTCTCCTTGTCTTCATGTAAATAGAATGAAACTACTTGTTTTCATTCATTCAACAAATATATTTTTTGAGTGCCAACTATGTGCCAGACTGTATTCTAGGCATTGGAGATACCAACCAACAAAGTTCCTGCCCAAATGGAACAATCCATTGGAGGAATAGGGAGCCAGGCAGTTAATTACCATATAAGGTAATGGGGCGATAAATGTTTTTCAAAAGAATAAAGCAAAGTAAGAAATGCCTCTCTCTTTTACATCCCAGTGTATGTCCTCATATAGATGTAACTTGTTTTATGAAACAGTACCTACTTTTACTACTTGTAATGTAACATATTTTCAAATTGCATTTCATTTTAAAAAATGCTAACCTATTAAGTTGATTTCATAAGACACTGATGGGTCACATCCTGCTTTTTGAGAAATACTCCTATAGCTCTTCAGTATGCTTATTTATATTGAAGGACTTATAGGTTGCTATCGCAAATACTGGATATGCTTTGGGGAACTGTAAGAGAAATGTACGTAGTCTGGAGTTGAAATTTCCACCAGCCAGATGTGGCAGCACTCAAAACTTGAGTCACTCAGAGCCCAGTAACAGTTTTATCCAATTATATTCCTCTCCAGAGAGCATAGGCAGTAAGTCATGAAGGACTCTCATAGCAAGACTGGAGGCCGAAAGACTTCAGCAGACACAACTGAAAAACATAGCCACTCAGTATACGGACAGTTAGTTATTTATATCTTTCTAGCATAGCATACTGAGCTCATATAGTCCTGGATGATCCTGGATGACTGCTATATATTCAGTTGTTTTCAGTCCATTTTATCATGAAGACAGAAATATATAATTTCCTTTTAAGATTTATATATAAAATGGTTAAAATTTTTTAAGTCTTTATTGTTTTAAAAGGGTTTAAATCTTCGGCTGCCTAGACTGACTAAAGAATATGGAGTAAAAAATTGATTTTTAAATAAACGTGATGCTTCAGTATCAGATAATGATGTATCTTTAAATTATTTCTTTCAGAATGATGTCTCAGGAATGCTAGCTTACAGCCTCAAACTCTGCATGTCTTTAATGCAAAATAAACAGTTTCGGAATAAAGTTCTAAGAGTTCTAGTTAAAATCTACATGAACTTGGAGAAACCTGATTTTATCAATGTTTGTCAGGTAATTACATTACTTTACACTGTACTGCTGGGCTGTGCCTCACTACAACATATAGTATTACATTTTATTACATTACATTACTGTAATGGTTTTACACATATATCTCAGTTGATCTTCACAACAGCCCTGAGAAGATAAAGTATGTACTGCGTTTTACCATGTATAATGTGCACCCAAGTTTTTGGCCCAGACTTTCGGGGAAAAAATCTTAGTTTTAATTTTTTAATTCAATTTTTTATTTTTATATAAAACTGATTATCGTATTCCCAGATACTATTTTGCATACAGATATCATTATTGCTTTCTGGAGTTATACTTTCAACACATAAGCATAAATAAAAGGATTAACAACATTGATATAGATGTGAAATTAGCACTACCCATGTATAATGTGCATCCTTATTTTTCCCTCAAAAATTTGGGCAAAAAGTACACATCATACATGGCAAAATAAAGTAGTTTATATTCCTTTTTACCTATAAGAAACTGAATCTCACAAAACTAAAAGCTTATTTTGTTTTAATTCATTCTGTGTATTCTTTTTTCATTTTGAAAATAATCCAAGCATTTAAGGAAATTTTGGAAATGAAGATGGTTAAAAAGGGAAGAAGAATAAAAATTGTACCTGTTATATCATTCTAAAAAGAATTTCAAGTGTAAAAATCATCTTTGGTTTCATTAACCATATACAACCAAAACATTTGGGTATATTTTCTTTGTCTCTTTTCATGTAGGAATTTGCCTGCAAGTTTTTAAAAATACCTGTCAGTGCAGAAAATATACCCCTCATACCCTTCTCCACCTCTACCGCCTGCCACCCCCACTTCCCCCAGCAGTCACCACATGGTTGTGTTGTCCACATCCATATTTTCTCTCTCTTTCTCTCCCCCCCCCCACTCAATGCCTCTACTCCCCCAACCCCCCACAGCTGTTAGCCTGCTCTCTATCTATGAGATTGTCGCTGTTTGGCTTGTTAATTCATTTTGTTCATTAGATTCCACTTAGGAGTGAAATCATATGGTGCTTGTCTTTTTCTGACGGGCTTATTTCACTTAGCATAACGTTCTCCAGGTCCATCCATACTGTCACAAAGGGTAAGATTTCCTTTTTTTTTATGGACAAGTAGTGCAGTGAACATAGGGGTGCGTATATTTTTTTGATGTTGTGTTTTGGGCTTCTTCAGATATAGCCCCAGAAATAGATTCTCTGGGTCATACAGCATTTCCATTTTTTAATTTTTTGAGGTAATTGCATACTGCATAGGTTTATTTTTTAACAATTATCATACTGTATAAATTTTTGTGTTCTGATTAGAGCATAGCATTTTATCACACATTGTTAAATGTATTCTCATTATGTGTTTCCATCCTCTACATTTTTAAAATTTAGATTAATCTTTTTTTAAATGCTTTTTGGGGCAAGTTTGAAACAGAAAAAGCTGGAAGAAAAATATCTACATTTATATCACCCAAAGTCAACTTAACATTTTAGTGTATTTCCTTTCTGTTTTTTTAATATAGGTTTTTGGAGTTTTGTTTGCTTCTAAGTAGATTTTAATAATTTTAAAATAATTTTTTAAAGATATATATAAAAAACAAAAAAAAGAATGCCACTGGCTGCTCAGAATACACCTTAGCAGCCGGCTCCACAGCAAAAAAACAAAACAAAGCAAAAAAACAAAAAACAAAAAACAACAGTTGTCTTCTGCCCTCTTCCTATGTGTAGTTCAATTTTTCTCCTCAGAGGAAATTTTATTTCTTTTAGCTGTTTTGCTCCTTGTGCCTTTAAAACTTTTTTCAAATTTATATTTTTAAAAAATATTTTTGAACTGGTAGTAATACATTCACATGATTCAAAATTCAAAATACACCAAGAGGTATACAGTGAAAATTCTTCTTCCCACCCCTTTCTTCTGGTTCCCAAGTCCATTTCCTGGACACAAACAGTATCAATCAGATATGTCCTTCATGTTGACATTTTTTTTAATGTTCTAACTTTTCACAAACGTGTTCTAACTCTTTCTTGATTATGCAGTAGTCACCTAGTGGTAGTACTTTGCCTTACTTAGCCATTCCTCAGTTACCTGCCGCTTATTTTGTTTCCATTATTTCCTGTTCTTAATTTGTACTAACTGTGATTATGTGTTCATTTTATAATTGAGTTATTTGCTACTGAAGGGAACAAGAAAATAAAAGGTTTTTCATTTTAAGATTTGTATTTTAGACAGAGGGGAAGGGAGGGAGAAAGAGAGGGAGAGAAATAGCACTGTGCAGTTGCCTCTCACATGCCCCCTGCTGGGGACTGGGCCCGCAACCCGGGCATGTGCCCTGACTGGGAATCAAACCACTGAGCACAGCAGCCAGGGCAGGAAATTTAAATTCTTAAAAGTTTTAACATTTTGGGATAATTTTGTTAAAACATATAGCCGATGGTAAGATTAATTAGAACAGTGCTTCACAATGGTCATTTTAGTTCGTCTTGTCCTGGCCCAGCACAATACAGTCTGTGTTAAATGACAGTTAAATGACTACTACAGTTTGTGGTAAAGCAGAATTTACGAGTTAAGGAGACTTAAATGTAAATTATGGATAAGATAAAGAAACCGCAATTCATTCACCAAGCAGTTACTGAATATGGCTAATTACTAGGCATGATACTAGGAACTGTAAGTATAATTTGTATGGATTTTCTTATGGAAGGCAGATGCCATTTTCTAGTGCCAGGGTCAGAAGTAGAGTGCTAGACTAGATAGTCTGCCCTAGCTTTTTTGTGCTTATATTTTAAGGTTTCCTATATGTTAATGTCACTTTAAGTATCTTATAAACAGAGTTTCCAATTATTATGTAATTGTTCTTTATCTGCATTTCAGTGCTTAATTTTCTTAGATGATCCTCAGGCTGTGAGTGATATCTTAGAAAAACTGGTGAAGGAAGACAACCTCCTGATGGCTTATCAGATTTGTTTTGATTTGTATGAAAGTGCTAGCCAGCAGTTTTTGTCATCTGTAATCCAGAATCTTCGAACTGTTGGCACCCCTATTGCTTCTGTGCCTGGATCCACCAATACGGGTACTGTTCCAGGACCAGAGAAAGACAGGTATAAGTATCTTTCATAAGCTGTAAAATTTTGGTAAGGCTCCTGTTCTGTTTTGTACGGTCCTAGGCACATTAAGGAAAACCAAAGAAGTGGGCCCTTCTGGAAAGAAGTAAACATGATTTTCTTACAGGGAGGGTCTTCCTGATAGCATGTGTGCCATCTGATTGAGATTTCAGTTACGTATTTGGAAGTAGGAAACATTCTCAGCCCTTTGTGCTTCCATGAAAACTAAATATACATATGTCTTAGGCTGATACAGTATTAGATTTTATTTTCCTATATTTTGGTACACATTTAGGCCACTTACTAAAAATGTTTAACTTAGATGTGTCTTTGTTGTGCCTGCCTATTTTTGTTTTAAAGTTGCCCACATTAGCAGTGAGAGTTATCCTTCTGAAACCTAAAAACATTTCCTATAAAATTGCAAGTCTTGAAAGTGGCCTACAAGGCTGTACATGATCCGTCCTCTCCATATCCTTCTTGCTACTTTCTTACTTACTCACCACCTTCATATCTCACTGGCCTTCTTGCTGACCCTCAAAACACTAAAAATACTCCTGTCTCAGTAAGATTTTTTTGAACTTCAGTTTTTCATATTTGTCTTCTCTTTATTTTTCTTCTTTGGGGCCCCTTGTTCTATGTAAGTTGTATTTTCTTTGCCCATCCTCTGTGTTCGTCACTTTTGAATCATTTTCTGCTCTTTAATTTTTCTTTTAATTGAATGATAATTTAAATACAGTTGCCTCTTACAAGCTGGGGATCTGGCTCACAACCCAGGCACGTGCCCTGACAGAATCAAACTGGTGACCCTTCAGTTCGCAAGCCAGCGCTCAGTCCACTGAGCCACACCAGCCAGAGCAGTTTATTTATTCTTATACTGATGGATGTTTGGGTTATTTCTAGTTATTGGCTATTAAAGAAGGTTGCTATGAACATTCTTATGCAAGTCTTTTTGTGGGCAGATGTTTTTATTCCTCTCAGATAAATACCTGGGAGTGGACTAACAGGATCACAGGGCATGTGTTTAACTTGGTAAGAATTTGCCAAGCTGTTTCAACATGGTTGCTCATTTTACCCTCCCAGCTGCAGTGTATGAGCATTCCAGTTGTTGTACATCTTTGCCAACATTAGATATTATCAGTTTTGTTTTGTTTTGTTTGAGATTTATTTTACTTATTTTTAGACAGAGGGTGAGGGAGAGAAACATCAGTGTGTAGTTGCCTCTCGCACATCCCCAACTGGGGACCTGGCCGACAACCCAGGCATGTACCCTGACTGGGAATCAAACCAACCACCCTTCGGTTCTCAGGCCAGCACTCAATTCACTGAACCACACCAGCCAGGGCTGTTATCAGTCTTTTTAGTAGTACTTATTCCAGTAGTATAAAGTACTGTTTCATTGTGATGTTAATACAAGTCATTTGTCAGATATTGTACTGAATATTTTCTTTCAGTCTTTGGCTTATCTTTTCAGTTTATTAATGATATTTGATAAGCAGTTTTTATTTTTTGATCATCCAGTTTTCCATTTTGGGATCCCATCTAAGAAATTGTTTGCCAACCCATAGTTGGAAAGATGTTCTCCTATGCCTTTTTTCTAGAAACTATATAGTTTTAGGCTTTATGTTTCTGCCTGTGGTAGCTCTCAGCTTAATTCTTTGTATATGGTGTGAGGTAGGAGTAAATTATTTGTTCAAGTATATGGGTGTCTATTTGTTCCATCACCAGTTGTTTAAAAGACTAATATTTTCCCTCTTGAATTGCCTTGGAGATTTTGACAAAAATCAGTTCATAGTGTATGCTGATTTCTCTATTTTCCAGTGATCTCTTTGTCTTTCCTTGTATCAGTATTACAGTATCTTTATTACTAGAGCTTATGGTAAGTCTTGGAATTAAGTAATGGAAGACCTACAATTATGACTTTTCCCCCTCAAGATTGTTTTGGCTATTGTAAGCCTTTTGCATTTCTGTAGGTCAGTGGGGATTCATATTGGGATTGTGTTGAATCTCTTCAATTTGGAGCAAACTGAAATCCGAACTTTATTGAGTCTCGTAATCTTTAAACATAGTATGCTCTTATATTATTTAGGTTTTCTTCAGTTTTTCTCAGCAGTACTTTGTAGATTACAGTGCAGAGATTTTGCATGTATTTCCTTAAATTTATTCCTAAGTATATTATGCTTCCGAAGTTGTTATAAGTGGTATATTTAAAGTTTAATTTACAGTTATTTGTTAATATATAGAAATACAATTCATTTTTGTATACCAGTGTTGAATTCCACAACCTTGCTGAAATCATTTAATGGGTCTAGTAAATTTCTTTATAGATACTTTCATAGAATTTTCAGCATAGGATCATGTCACCTGAGACTAGAAATTTTACTTCTCCCTTTATAACTTGTTTTTTGCATTGGTGGGACTTTCCGATTCGCTATGAGGCTGGCGTGATGAGAGTGAACGTCTTTGTTCCCGATCTCTGGGGGACAGCGTTTAGTTCGTTTCTTTTAGATTTAAAATTTTTTCTTCTGTCTTTTCTTGCGTTGTATTTATTTGCTCTCATGTCCCTTCTGAATTAATCTTCACTTCTGAAATGAAGTTTTTCCTTTTTCATTTCTGATTTTTTCCTAGGTCTGTTTCATTTCTGAATTATTCCAATATGTAATATTCTTTTACACCTTGTGTAATCCTTTCAGTATCTTTAGCTTCTCTGAAAATAGTTTTCTTACAATACTTTATGGGATTTTACTTTGACCTTTTTCTGTGGCTTGTCTTCCCTGAAGTTAGTTTTCCTAAATTTATACAAAGAAGGCTCATTTAAGATAGTTTTTGTCATTTAAATGCCCTTTAGAACGTCCTTTTCTGTTGTGGTGTGGAATGTTAAACAAATGGTGTCTTAGGTCCTGAGATCTCCTTGCTCTGTTTCCTTTCCCACTTTTATTTGGGCCTTCTTTTTCCTTTGTTTTTTCCTTTTTAATTTGGATTCTATACTCAGCATTTCCTCCTCAAAGAATAGTGCTTTGACTTAGAAGAGAGTGTTGGCTGGTTATTTTAAGAGTTGTTGTAGCCCTGCTTCACTTCAAATGGGGCTTGTAGCTCTTGGTGGCGTATCTCCACCTGACTGTGTTTTGAGAATTTGGAGAATACTTCGTCACCTGGTTTTCTTGTATTTGTTGATCATGCATTTTGCCAGCCTAGTTAGTTTCTTTGTGTATTTTTATGAATATATTTGGAGGAAATTCAATAACTGGACCACCTTCATCTTATTAGAATTTTTTCTGTTTCCTAACTGCACTGTTTATGAAGTGATCAGACATTTTTCCTTGTAAAATATTTAATTTGTACATGGTTCAGATCTGCAATTTGATACCATATTGCCCACACATACTATTCAGAAAAGATTTATCAAATTAGTAACTGTAGGTTTTTTTCATTTTAGTGAGTCAATGGAAACAGAAGAAAAAACCAGTAGTGTGCTTGTAGGAAAGACAACAGAAGCGGTAAGTGTGCGTTTTGAAGTTGAGGTTGCTGTTTAACATATATTCCCACAGTATATTATAAATTATTTTAAAGTGTTAAATACCCGTTTTTATGGAGGTTTGTTATTAGGTTTGATACCAAAGTCATTTTCAAAAAATGGATTTTCTATAAAAAGTAAAGTTTTAAAGACTAATTCCAGAGAGCACATAATCTGTATGAAATTAAATCTTAAGATTCTTACCAAAGAATGAAATTTACTCAAAATAACTGAATTACCTGTCACAGGGAGAGAAAGAAGTGTAGCTGTTATATAAATAGCAACTTCTCATAGAGGGGGGCAGTTTATTGGTCTTTGTGTCTTTAGTATTCATCGGGCATAGATGAGTTGGCTAAGTATTAGGGTACCAATATAAATGGAGATAAATTTTTCCTTCATCAGGACTTTGGTTTCTGATGCTCAGGTGTATAAACTTCAACTGTCCTTCCCCCAGATGGGTGGTTTTGTTGATGGCTTGGTAATTCATGAGACTGTATAAATAGGTTGATTTAAAGGTTCTTTCAAATTTCTCAGTTTGGATTAGGCAGTTTCTCACCTGAAATATAAGCTGGCTCTGTATTAAAGTTTTTCTTACATATTATCAGTGATTAGTTAATCTTTTACAGCTTTTTTTTTTTAATATTAGAATATTTCACATTGGAAGCTAGTTCAGAATGAACTTCATTCTTTCATCAAGCCGGTATCATATCTCCATAGCATCTAGTAAATAAGTTATACATGAGTTTTCTAAATCCTACTATTAAAATATGATTGTTATATGTATGAACTATGAATTTCACTGATTTAAGGCTGTTAAAATAAAAAGTTGGTGTAATGAATTTTAGTAATGCGTGAATTTTCATTCTTTGTTTACTTTTTTTGGCAGAGTCCAGAGCCCAAGGATCAGACTATGAAAATGATTAAAATATTAAGTGGTGAAATGGCTATTGAGTTACATCTGCAGTTTTTAATACGAAATAATAACACAGATCTCATGATTCTAAAAAACACAAAGGTAGGAAATTCATCTATGGTGGGGCTTTTTAAAAATATTTCTTTGTTAAATACATTTATATTTATTTCTTATTGAATCCTTTGTTGCATTTTATTCCTGATTAAGGAAATAAGTTCCTGTAAAAGTAACAGTGGGAGAAACTCTTAAACTTGTTGAAAAAGAAAGAGAATTAGTATTGATTGAGCTCCTGTTTTTGTGCTGATCTTTCATTGGGAAGCTTAGTGGATTATTTTATTTTATATTCTTTAGGTAACTTTAAAAATATATATATTTTATTGATTATGCTAATACAGTTGTCCCAGTTTTCCCCCCATGTGCCCCTCTCAGCCCTGTACTTCCCTCCCCTCCAGCAGCACACCCCTTAGTTCATGTCCATGGGTTGTGCATATGAGTTCTTTGGCTTCTCCATTTCCCATATTATTCTTAACATCCTTCCATCTGTTTCGTTCTACCAGTTAGTACTTCTTAATCCCTGCACCTTTTCCCGCATTCGCTCCCTTCCCGCTCCAGCTGATAACCCTCTAAATGATCTTCATATCCTGTTCTGGTGGTTTGCTTAGCTTGTTTTTTTAGATTCAGTTGTTGATTATTATAAATTTGTTGCCATTTTAATGTTCAAAGTTTGAATCATCTTTTTCTTAAATAAATCACTTTAACATTTCATGTAATAATGGCTTGGGGATGATGAACTCCTTTAGCTTTACCTTGTCTAGGAAGCACTTTATCTGACTTTCCATTCTCAATGATAGCTTTGCTGGATAGAGTAATCTAGGTTGTAGGTCCCTGCTTTTCATCACTTTGAGTACTTCTTGCTGGCCTTTTCTTGCATGCAAAGTTTGTTTTGAAACATCAGCTGCCAGTTTTATGGGAATTCCTTTGTAGTTAACTCTGCTTTTCTCTTGCTGCTTTTAAGATTCTCTATCTTTAAACTTTGGCATTTTTGTTATGATGTATGTGTCTTGGTGTGGTCTTCTTTGGGTCTGACTTGTTTGGGACTCTCTGTGCTTCCTGGACTTGTATGTCTATTTTCTTCACCAAATTAGGGAACTTTTCTTTCTTTATTTGTGCAAATAAGTTTTCAATTTCTTGCTCTTTCTCCTCTCTCCCTGGCATCCCTGTGATTTCGATGTTGGTATGTTTGGAGATGTCCCAGAAGGTCCTTCCACTATCCTCTTTTGTGTGTGTGTGTGTGTGTGTGTGTGTGTGTGTGTGTGTGAGAGAGAGATTCTTTTTTTTCTTGCTGTTCTGGTTAAATGCATATTTCTACCTTATTTTCCAAATTGTTGATTTGAATCCTGGCTTCCTCCCCTTCACTGTTGGTTCCTTATAGATTCTTCTTTATTTCACTTAGTATAACCTTCATTTTTTCCTTTATGTTGTTGCCATACATATTGAGTTTTTTGAGCATCCTGATCACCAGTGTTGTGAATTCTGCATCTGATAGATTGATTATCCCGTTTTGTTTAGTTCTTTTTCTGGGGTTTTGTTCTATTCTTTCATTTGGTCCATATTTCTTTGTCTCCTCAGTTTGGCAACCTCCTTGTGTTTGTCTCTGTGTATTAGGTAGAGCTGCTTTGACTGTCTTAGTAAAGTGGCCTGTTGTAGAAAAGGCATCTGTGAATTGTGTGGTGCAGAGCCTTTAGGTAATTGCCAGGGCAGGGCAACCTGTTTCACCATTTTGTGGCTTTGTGTCAGGGAGATCTCAGTGAGGGGATAATGCTGCTGCCTACTTCTGGAGGTTTGCCCAGCACTCACCCCATTCCCAGTAACTTCAACCACTCCCTTGTTGTAACTGTTACCCTGATGCTGAATCTCAAAGTGGGTTGGTTTGTGAACCATCTAAGGCCCTGTGGGCCCTGTAAGTGAAGTTTCCTGAAAATCTGGCAGTTTCTTCTACCTCCCCAACCTCTACTGGTTTTTACAGCCAGAAGTAAGGGGGATTTATTTTCCTGGTGCTGGAACTGAGGGCTGTGCAGCCTGGCCTGGGGCTGAGATTGCTCATTCCTGACGTACCCCTCCCAATTTTTATCCACCACACATGCATGTGGAACCACCAGTGCCTCCTTCCTCTGCCGCCACTGCCTCTCTGTGCCTCTCATCCCATTTCCTCACCCATCTCCGCAGCTCTGCCCCTCCTACCCAACTGGGTGAATGTGGCTCTTAAAATCCTTGGTTGTTGGATTTCATACAGCTCGCATTTCTGATGGCTCTAGGTGTTGTTTTGAGATCTAGTTGTAATTTTTCGGTGGTTGCACAGGAGGCAAAGCATGTCTACCTATGCCCCCGCCTTGACCAGAAGTCCTTTAGCTAATTTTTTATTTTAATGTATACATGTAGCATTTGGAC
Source organism: Mormoops blainvillei (assembly GCA_004026545.1). Classification (NCBI taxonomy): domain Eukaryota; kingdom Metazoa; phylum Chordata; class Mammalia; order Chiroptera; family Mormoopidae; genus Mormoops; species Mormoops blainvillei. Next base: position 29,045 of record PVJD01009641.1, read on the forward strand.
AAATAGCACAGTCAATACGTTAATATAGTTTATTTGTCTGTTTTCCCACTGAACTATAAACTTGAGAACAGAGGTTCTTAGCTTATTGTTGTGTCCCTTGTTGGCATACTGATAACAACAATTACTAACATTTTATTTGTTGAACATGTAACATATATCTGCTTCAAAATATGTTTGAATATGAAAAGATATATGGCATGAAAAATCTTCCTTCTCTTTTTCCTAAAGTCATTTATTTTTTAAATTCATACTATTCCATTACTAAACAGTTATTTGAAGCATATGTAATAATGCTTCTCCGAACTTTTGATACGCTTTTACAAATGACAAAAAGACACAGAATTACATAATTAGCTCTTATAACAATTGTTTGAAAGTAATCTTTATAATGTAGTCTTATTAAAAATACACAAAACCACTTCGATGTCTGCCTGGGGGGCGGTGCCAGAAGAGGCACAGCTTTGCTCCGCCAGCCACCCCAGCATCGTGGGCACCTTGAGCTTAGAGAAATGGCAGGTTATCCTATTCAGAAACCAAAAACTAGAACATCTGCTGCCTAAATCAACCAATCTAAAATCTAATGAGCTCAGATTAAAACCACAAATAAAGTTCCATTCGACTTGCTTGTTTTTAATCTTTATAAAGAAATAGCCAAAATTCATTACTTATTTATCAGTTCAGTGTATTCACGTTTCACTGCAAAACAAGGGCTCTGGTTGTGTGTTCATGGGTGAATACTCAGAGTATGTATGAATCCTCTGCTAGTGATAAAAATCTTTCTGTTTTTGTAAGGATGCAGTACGGAATTCTGTATGTCACACAGCCACCGTTATAGCAAACTCTTTCATGCATTGTGGGACTACCAGCGACCAGTTTCTTAGGTAAATATACTTAAAAGTTTGCACTCTGTACAGTCATCTTTAACAGACTCTGTTGACGTTGCATGGATGTGGAAAACTTCCCCTGCCTGCCAGTCCTGAATTTTACATTTTATTTTTGTTATTTTATATTTTTTTTTATTGCATATGCCTACTTGTTTTAAGACAAAATTGATTCTCTTTGTAGTTGGCTTAAGTATCGGCTTTTGAATGACATATATTAAGCTCAGAAATTTAATATAGTTTTGCTTTTGTTCATAGAATTACATATTATGCATTTTTTTTCCTTTAAAAAGATTTTATCTATCCATTTTTAGATAGAGGAGAAGGGAGGGAGAAAGAGAGGGAGAAAAACATCAACGTGTGACTGCCTCCCACATGCCCTCCACTGGGGACCTCGCCTGCAACCCAGGCAGGTGCCCTGACTGTGAATCAAACCAGTGACCCTTTGGTTCACAGGCCGGCGCTCAATCCAATGAGCCACACCAGCCAGGGCCATATTATGCTTTTTTTTTTTTTTTAAGTCCTCAAAATATTACAAACAACTTATAAGGTAAAATAGAATCAGCAGTAATTTTGAGATTCGTAAGGTGAAACAGTGTATAATAGCTCAAGGTAAATTTTTAATGCTTTGACTTTAGTTTAAGAAGCTTTATGGAATTTGTTTCAATAATATTGCTTAATTTTCTTTTCTTACAGAGATAACTTAGAATGGTTGGCCAGAGCCACTAACTGGGCAAAATTTACAGCTACAGCCAGTTTGGGTGTCATTCACAAGGTAATATACACTGATCAGTGTGAACAGGCATCAGAACAGAGCAATTTTTCTGAAGTTAATAAAAAATAAAAGTTTAATTCACTGAAAGTATATTTTGTTAGAGCAATTCTCTCATGGGGAAGGATAAAGCAAGATATTAAAGTACATATGTATGTGTTTATTTTTAATAAAATGTAGAAATCCTTTCCCTATGAAAACTAGCTAAGCCATTTCCCAAAGGATGAACTAGAATAAGTTATTTGCATAATCTAAGATGAATTTGGGGAAATATTATAAAACAAGGGGCAAAATTGAAGCATTTGTTTCTAAGCAGGATGTGACTGAACGTCTTAAAGACTCTTCTCTTCTTCAAGTGATAAAGTTGTATGAGAGAGCCCTACTTCCTCCTCCTCTTTCAGCAAGGGAACATGCTGGAGAAAAGCAATAATCATAGAAAATGTTAGGTCTTTACTTTCTCTTACTGATACCTTTGTTGTGACTCAAATTTACAGGGTCATGAGAAAGAAGCATTACAGTTAATGGCAACATATCTCCCCAAGGACACCTCTCCAGGATCAGCTTATCAGGAAGGTGGAGGTCTCTATGCATTAGGTCTCATTCATGCCAATCATGGTGGTGATATAATCGACTATCTGCTTAACCAGCTTAAGAATGCCAGCAACGATGTAAGTGTTAGAATGGGAAATTGAATGTCCTTTACTTAAAAGTTCAGGAAAACATTATATTGGCCAAATTGTTTTAGTGAATAGAAATTTTGTTATATTTGGGAATTCCCAAAACAGTATGATCTCATAGAATTTTTTTCTAAAAGCTAATTTCCTTTCCTTCTCTTTAAGCTAAAATTATGCTTCTCAATCCCTTAAATTTGGTAACAAGCAAAATAAAGTACCTGGTATTTTCAAAACACACATTAAATTCCCACACTTTATAGTCTTAGAATTTATAAGTGACCTTAGTGATTAAATCCTATCATTTTACAGGAAACTAAGACCCAAAGAAATTGCATATATTCTCTAGGCAGTCAGAATTCTTGCTTGTTTTGATCTTTGATAAGTTTTAAAATGTAAACTTTTGGTAAAACTTAAATAGCCCTGTTTTATTTTAAAGTACCTTGAAATAGGAATTTGGATTTTTATTAGAGTAGGCTCTTTTGGAAAACTTTTAGGAGAATAGCTGAGTCAGCCAAAAAACTTGTCACCCTACTTCAGCAAAAATATTGAGGCCAATAGAACATCTGTCCCAGCTAGTAAGCCCCCTAACCACAGATCTTACCTGCATTTACACATACCTTCACCTCTTTCCTCTGGTCTCAGGTAGAAGCTTTCTTATCAGAGCTTTTTGGTTGCCAGCAAGGAAACCACCTCTGACTAACTTAAAGCTAATTGGAAGTAGCTTATGTAATTAAAGGAGAAACTGATGAACCACTTCTCACAAAGGTTAGGAACCAGGGCAGCTCTAGGGATTTAGACAGCAGGAACTAATGGAATTTTCTCTTCTGGGCCTTACTGTCAGGATGAGTGATCTTGAATATTTTTGGTTCTTGGGTCGTTCCACTTAAGAAAGGTTGACATTCCAGAGATCATCCAGCCTGTCTTGGGTCATAGGCCAACACTTTGCCCAGAGGAAGGTGGCAGCTTCTTAAATAACAGTCCCACTAACACTAATCAGAGTGGGAGGAGTATTCAAGCAAGATTGGGGCACTGTCACAAATAAAAGGATACTGTGCATTCAAAAATGACAAGTGTCCTCCTCCAAGTAAAGAGGACACTCTTTATGTCAGGGCAGCAACTTTTGCTCTTGACTCCATTTTCTTCCACTTTATTCACAACCATGTTCCATTAGATACCGTTCTCTCCTCTTCAACCGCCCTCTGGGCTGCCTTTCCCCCCCTAGCCCATAAGGATATTCAGGTCTCACCCATCCTAACAAAAGCTGTCCTTGGCACTTGCTCTTCCCCTGAGTTGTTGTCATCTTTCTCCCCCTCTTACACAAACATATGGAAAGAGAGTTGTAGTCTCCACTTTTTTTTTCTTTTATCCACTTCTCAACTCACTATTTTGCATCAGCAAGTATCACTCTGTTTTGTTTTTTTTTAATCAATATTCTTTTGAAAGTGAAATTGCTGAGGTTACCACTGCCCTTCCTGATTATCAAACCCTGTGGTCATTCTAATGAGGCAAACTGCTCTACATATTTATTATTGAAACATACTTTGAAATTAGAATAAAAGCTTGGATTTTAAGTACAATGTACCAGATCAATGGAGGCCATGCTTTTTCCCTAGATTGTTCGACATGGTGGCAGTCTGGGCCTTGGTTTGGCTGCCATGGGGACAGCACGCCAGGATGTATATGATTTGCTAAAAACCAACCTTTATCAGGATGATGCTGTGACAGGTAATAAGTGATTCTTTCTAAAAACAATAAATTTTAGAATTACTTAATGTAACTGTAATATTTACTTTCTACTTACTTAAAATTCATAGCCTCTTAAAAATCTAACAGATTTTTCTACTTAAAGAGGGAGTGGATTTTTCCCCATTTGTGAGACTCATAAAAATGTATTTTGTGATAGATAGGCTTTAAAAAATGGTATATCCTACCCTGGCTGGTGTGGTTCAGTGGATTTAGCTCCAGCCTGCGAACCAAAGGGTCACCAGTTCAATTCTCAGTCAGGGCACATACCTGGGTTGTGGACCAGGTCGCCCATAGGGGGCATGTGAGAGGCAACCACACATTGATATTTCTCCCCCTCTCTTTCTCCCTCCCTTCCCCTCTAAAAATAAATAGAATCTTTTTTTAAAATGGTGTATCCTGTGTGTCTCACCATGTAACTTAACTTTTGTAAACAGAAATTTATTAGTGATCTACTTGTGTTATGGGACTATCCATACTGCTTGGTGATAATGTAGAACAATGTCATAATGACTCCTTTGAAATTATTATAAGATTCTATGGTACCTTCAGTCAAGATTAAAAAGGAAAATAGCTATAAATATATGGATGTACTTGCATATAAAGTACCCGCCCTTTTGTCAGACGGTTTGAAAAAAAAATGCTATCAGAAGCTAATGGTTGTTTGGAGAGTTGAGACTAATATGCCACTTCCAACAAGATATGCTTTATTGAGTTTACAGATATAGCTCTTATTCTTCAATATTTTCCTTTTTACTCAATAGGGGAAGCAGCTGGCCTGGCCCTAGGTTTGGTTATGTTGGGCTCTAAAAATGCCCAGGCTATTGAGGACATGGTTGGCTATGCACAAGAAACTCAGCATGAGAAGATCCTGCGTGGCCTCGCAGTTGGCATTGCACTGGTAATGTACGGGAGGATGGAAGAGGCCGATGCTCTCATTGAATCTCTGTGCCGTGACAAGGTGAATGACACATTATTGATCTTCCTCTCCCTGCACTCCTTCACCTTCCAACTATCTCCACCATTTGTAACACACTTAGTAGCTTCATTGGAAATCATCTGTTTTCTTCAGAATACCTAGCTCTATTTGTTGATAAATCTTTTCACAAGATACATAAAACCTAATAGAATTCAGAAAAGAAAAACACTGATTGAAAGATGTGAATAGGAGTAATTTGAGGATTTTAAATTTAATGAAGACTTCAGATCAGTGATTTTCAGATGAGACTCAAAAGTTTTTTAGAAATTTACAAGTTGATATTCTTAGGAAATAGTATTTTTGGAATGATTTCATAGTCACTTAATAAGATATAGTTTACTTCTTTGTTTTTCATCAAAAAATAGTGCCAATCTTTACTTATTTGCATAAGGGTTTTTTCCATTGCTTTTTGTTTATTTTTTGCAGTTGTATTGGTTATTATAAGTATTCAGTGGTAATAATATCCTCTATAATCTGATTTTAAAAACCACTGCTATAATTTACCAATAAAACTACTAATTATTTTGCTCAAATATCAGACCTCTATATCTCGTCCACCCAGTGTTCAGTGCCCAAGAGTTAATTAAATGATAAAGCAAAAGCAACTTAGAATGTAGAAGAGAAGCATGCTTCTTTGTTGAACTTTAATAAGTAGAAGTTGAGTGTCACAGGGCAGCAAGTGTTGATACTGCGTTTATACTTCCTAACATATGAGGCAGGACAGGCATGTTGCACAGAATGTTGGGAATTGCAAGCAGTTAATTCCTCTCATGTTAGTCTTATTTCCCCATTCATTTGGAAAATACCAGCCACAAAATAGATCTTGAGTTTGTTTTTTGTTTGTTTTTTTTTTACCTAACATGAACTCCCCCAGTCTATGCAACTATGCCCGTTAGTCTAGAATTTACTGTTTGAAATGATAAGTTGATGACTGATGTTGAATTTTTTTCTTAGGACCCAATTCTTCGACGGTCTGGAATGTATACCGTAGCCATGGCTTACTGTGGCTCAGGTAACAACAAAGCTATTCGACGCCTGCTACATGTGGCTGTAAGTACTGTGACCTTTCTTGGGGATAGGGTGGAAGGGAAAATTTGCAGGAGAACCCTAAGTATTTAGGTGAGAGCAGCACCTAAGCCACATGACCACTACCTGTGGTCTCAGGTTCAGAGTCTCATTCATAGGACACAATCAGCCATATCCTAGCAGCAGGTTCACTTAGCTTTTCATAAGAATGTAGGACAGGATAACAATATGTCAGTGCAATTGAAAGTCCTTAAAGTCATGTCAGGTGCAACTTCTGAAACACTACTGCAAGGGGCACCCTCATTGTAAGAGACAAGACCATGTGACTGTGTACAGCCACCCTAGGATTGGGGAATCTAAGAACAATAGGAACCACTCCTTTTTACAGCCTGCGAAGTTAGCTTTTAGGCACCCCAAGGCGCATGGTCTATTCTAAGAGACACATTACACAGGAAAGCCAATGCCCATGTTTTCCAAGAGCCTTTTTCCACTTGGTCCTCCTAGTCCAGGTACAGCTTATCAACAATAAGTGATGTTACCTGTAACACAGCAGGTATTCCACAGATGTCTTAACTCAGCAGATTCCTACTCTCACAGCGCTGGGAGAGAGTCACCCCAAGGCCACCTCCCCATGCAGAAAGGGTTCCAAACTATCATTACCTCATTCCCAAAGATATTCACATTCCGCAGTATGTATTAGTAATTTATCCTTTCTCAGTGCAGAATGTGGTACATTCTAAATATTTGTATTTTGCCTGAACCTTAGGACATAGTTTTTGAAAATAACATTGAAGGAACAGATTTTCAGTGTAGCTCACAAAAACCATTATGAAGCTGAAATAGTCATTAGAAGTAGCCCTGAATTTTAATCATCACCAAGTTTTAAAACTTCTAAGGCCTGAAGTGAAGAAATTCTCAGATGAGCTTTTCTAAATTAGGGAAAGACCTTCTAATAAAGGAATAACATATTAATGAAGCATAATTTATATTTGAATGATGTGGACCTCATGTCAGTTTTCTCTGGTAATAGAATGCGTGGTATAATGTAATCCTTTAAATTTTTTCGTAGGTAAGTGATGTTAATGACGATGTCAGAAGGGCAGCAGTAGAATCACTTGGGTTCATTCTATTCAGGTAATAATCTCTAACTTCCAGTTCTCTTTATATTTCATTCCTTCTTATAGTCAGTAACTGAACAGAAACTCAGATATTTGAGAAATATATCTAGGCTCAGAGTGAGGACCATTTAACAGTAAGATTAGTACTGTCCACCTGAAAAAGAAGCAAGTATGTCTTGGAATTCTGACTACCTATTTGAGAAATAGTAAAGTGACTTTGTTATTTCTCTTTATTCATAACATTCCTACTTATCAATTTTTCAATCTAATTAATACCTTCAGTACCCCTCTCACCATGTGCATTGGTAACACAGGTGCAATGCTGTCTCTTACACAGGTTTGTAGAGCTCTTAAAATGTTTTCATGAAAGTAAAGGTAATAGGCTATGTTTAAATGCAAAAGGGCAAAAAAATTGCAGATATAAAGGTACTGTTTTGGACCTGACGATTTGGAGATGCCCTTGGCAGTAGAATGTAGTTGTGATTAAGAGGACACACAGTGAATCCTCTACTGAACCCTGGCTCCGCCACTTATTAGCCGAGTAACTTTGGGCTGGTATCTTAGCCTCCTAGAGCCTCAGATTCCTTGTCTGTGAAATGGGTATATATTAGTACTTATTAGAGATCAGTGCTTTTGACGATTATCTAAAGCCTTTAGGACAGGCCCTGGCAATAGCAAGGCCTGTTTAAGTGTGCGATAGTGATAATTTTGGTGGTGTTGGTGGGTGCAGTAGTACTTCTTCCAGTAGTCCTGATTGCCTGTTTAGCTCTAACCTCAAACACCACTGTTTTGTTTTATCTTAAAATATAATAAAAGAAAATTAAAAGTACTTCTCAAGCTGTATTTGGACACTACTTGTTATAGTTTATTTGTGATGAAATTACACAGTAAAATAAGTTTCCAAGGCACATGTTAGATGAGTCAAGCATCTTATGTTCTTTTAATCTTTAGTAAAGTTTTTCTACCCCAATTTCCTGGGAGTGAACCTTTGTTATAAAGATTATGATACAACTCCGTAAATACTTACTGAACATCCACTGTGGATGATTACAGGATCTTCTCCATTGAATCCCAGATAGGAAGCTCTCCAGTTACTCTAAGCTATGAAATATTTTCTTCCTATTGTGGATAAAAATGTTGTAAAACAGCAAAGCACCGACGCATATAGCATACTAATCGGTTTCTTCTTACACCAGTCAGTTTTGTTGAGTGAGATTGTTTAACCAAATGCTAATGTTCATCCAGTTATCCTCTACCCATCATTTGTTCAGCTTGTTCACAAAGACACTAGATAGCCTTCACTAAATTCTGAAGACAGCACTACACAGCTCTGCTGGTGTCATACCTCAGAAACAGGATATGCGATTAGTTGCTTATCGTTTCTTTGTAAATCAAATAGTGTCTAGTGTTCATTGATTAATTCCTTTTCTAGGATCTGACAAAACCTTTGTGTATTAAGCTGTTCTACATTTTTTCAAAAGACCTGCAACAGACTCCTCAATTTTAACTTTTCAAATCCTGTTTCTTAAAAAGCTTCTTTCTGAACATTGGGATATTTTACTTAGCCACTTACAGTTCTTTGTGTACCTTTGCCATTTTCTCGTTTTCCTCAGGTTTGTCAGCAGTGATTCCATACTTACATTGACAAGTTCTGTTTCAAGCAGGAAGTTCATTTAGCCTAGAGACTTGAACTCATTTAAGCAGTCATTCTCTTCACCTATTTTGCATTTCGATCCATCTTCACATTACTTTTTATCTTTCTGATCTAAAAATCACTCTCCTGAGAGAACAGATGGAAGAAGCAAAATAGAAATTGAATAGTTGTATTTCCTGCCTGTCATCTCTGGTATATCATTCTAGCCAAGCTGTGACCCTCACCTTCCCATATTTTTGCTCTAGAGTCTAGACACAATTCAAAAACAAAAACAAATGACTTTATTATTGCCATCCAGAGAGGTTTGGGTTTTTTTTAATTTTTTACCAGGGAACTAGGTAATTTTTGTATGGGAACGATACCTTATAGGTGTACTCTTAGCAACTGTTGGCTTGTTTAAAGAATCCTACTCATAATGCCCTGGCTAGTGTGGCTCAGGCACCAGCCTGCGAGCCAAAGGGTCACTGGTTCGATTCCCAGTCAGGGCACATGCCTAGGTTGCAGGCCAGGTCCCCAGTAGAGGGTGTGCAAGAGGCAACCACACACTGATGTTTCTCTCCCTCTCTTCCTCCCTCCCTTCCTCTCTGTCTAAAAATAAATAAATAAAACCTTAAAAAGAAAAAAAAGACCCTACTCATGATAGTGTCTATGTTTTGTTTCTTGTCAGCTGATAATTCTCCCTAGGAGTGACTTTATATTTCATGTCCTGTAAATCATTGACCTAGTGTGCATAGTCTGCCACCTAGGAAGATGGTGAGATAATTGAAAACTTTCTCATTGCTTTTTTAATCTGATCGGTCTTTGCTCTCAAATTAACAAAATTCATTTTGCCCTCTTAGCTCTGTAGCTCAGACATGTGCTTTATTCCCAGTTTCAGCAGCAGATGTCTCCCAAGAGCTGCTTTTAGGCTTTGCTATGATCTACCTAGGATAGTCAGGTCCAGCTAATGAGCTGTTTATGTGCTCGTTGTGTGTGTGTGTGTGTGTGTGTGTGTGTGTGTAAGCACATACACAAATATGGAGGCTGTTTATGTGCTCGTTGTGTGTGTGTGTGTGTGTGTGTGTGTAAGCACATACACAAATATGGAGGCAATATAGAGCATGTGGGAAGATAGTCCTTTTACTCCAGATTGCCTAGGGATAGAGCTTGCCAGTGTGATTGCCATTCCTAGTTTTTAGATTTCCAGAAACAAATATAGATTCTTGAGACACATAAGATACAGATTGAAATGCTGTTAGAGCAATACCTGGAAACTTAATCTTACAACACTTGGCAAGAATATATATATATAACTTAAATATTTATTAACATATGCCAAATCCCACACATGAGAGACTAGAACCAAAATAGAAGAATGGGCTTTTTGTTTTGTTTTGTTTTGTTTTTTAGGAACAAATTATTTTATCTCTTATTTGAGATAGCCTACCCTTAATGCTGCTGAAAAAATCTTAACCTAGTGGGGACAAAAGCTTTGATGATTTAGGAATTAAATTTGTTAGATATACTCTTACTGGTGGCTGACATAGAACGTGTAAGATCTATGTATTAGAATCAGGTTGTAGGAAAGGATTCTGCTTTTTGGAGAATACATACCTGGTTTACTTAGGCTGGGCTTCTCAATAGCTAACATATTTCTTGAAGTAATTTTCTTAAATCGAGTTGCGTGGAGAAGGGGGAGTGATAGAAAAGTAGCTTGAGGCATAAAAATGGGTCAGCCCAAAAAGAAAAACTGAAGATATGGGCTGTCTTCACTGCAGAACCCCTCCACCTAAATGTATGAGATTAGCATAAAAATAACAAAAGTAAAAAGAATTGTATGCCATTTACAGAGCGCCCATACGTACTCACCCGCATAAGAACCCTATGAAATGGAGGTGAGGGAACTGAGGTGCAAAGAAATTCACTGTTTTGTAAATTTAGTCAGGTAGTAAGTGACACAGATTGGATTTATTCCCAAAATGAAATAATGAGAGGGCAAATTTTTAAAAAATTTTGTGCCTCAAGGTTTACCAAGTCTTTGGTCAAGCTTTGGCAACATGGTTTCAGTTTACAAGACCATTAAAGTTTAGGTTCCTGGGTTGAGGTAGCAGTTCTAGTTTGAGATCCTATTATTTTCTGTAATACACACCTCCTGTCCTCCCTACCCCCTCCATCAAGGCAGCTTCCTGATCAAAACAAAGTCATGAGTACATGGAACTAAACCAGACTATAAATGACCATCTTATCTCCAGATGTGATCTTTGTTTTATACAGATATTGCTAGTCCTTTGTTCCTTTATCACTGTTGTTATTCCTTATTCTTTTAAGGCATTGAAGACGAGGAAAAGGCTTGTTTGTTTTATTTCCTTCGTAGCACAGATTTGCATACAAGTAGGAACTAAATAAATTTTTATGAAGATGTAATTTTTTAAGCCTGAAATTTATTGATTTAATTGTATTTCATTTGAATACCATAACATTTAACCAGAGTGCTAGATTATTTTAATTTGCAGCTGTACAAAATGATTTTTTTAAAGATTTTATTTATTTTTAAAGAGAGGGTGAGGGAGGGAGAAAGAGAGGGAGTGAAACATTGATGTGACAGAAAAACATCAATAGGTTGCCTCTTGCACACTCAGGGAACCGAACCCGCAACCCAGGCATGTACCCTGCCTGGGAATTGAACCAGTGATCTTTTGCTCTGTGGGATGATGCCAAACTAACTGAGACACACTGGTCAGGGCCAAAATTATTTTTTTCATGGAGTAACTGTGTCCAAATAAAGACAATTGGATAATCTTAATACATAACTCTCAGTTTATAGAGATGATATGATAAATGACTTAAGTTTTTTATATAATTCTTGGTACATTTATATGTGCTTCATCATCCTACTCATCATTATATTAGATGAAAACTGTGCCACTTCTTCTATACATAACTGACTTGCTCTTCAGTTTTGTCACCTTCATTTTCAGTGAGAAGAAGTGTATCTAGTAGAATGATTGAAGAAGACTGAATGGTTGAACTTCGGAGCCTCAGTGGGCTCTGGTACATGGCAGGATTAATCCCATTCCGCATTCCATGTTTTATAAAAAACTTAGAGTTCTCTGCCACTGGATTCCGGAAGATATTACTGGAACATTTTCTAAGAGTTTTTACTGATCTTGTGGCCCAGTAATTGCAGGTGATGAATCTGCCAAATGCGTCCCGAAATGTCTTGTTGAAGAGGGTGTAGACCAAAGGATTCACTCCTGAGGAAACATAGCCTATCCACACAAATACCTCCAGGAGCATTTTGAGAGTGGTCTGGTTGCAAGAATCGCATAAAACTAAAGTTATGTTTGTAATGAAAAAGGGGCACCACATAAACAAAAAGAGGAAAAACACAATCCCTAGAACCTTTGAGGCTCTTTGTTCATTGGAAATGGTCTGCAGTGACTTTTTTCCAACTGTGGACATTCTTCGTACAAGTATGTCATCGCTTAAATTGGACAGGGTTTTGTCCTTGTTAGAATCTCCGAGCATTGCCACCTTTTCAGGTGATGAGCAAGGTGTTTCGTCCCTTTGGAAAACTGTGGACACAGTCAGCCATGTCAGGCGTTGAGGTGGCTTGTTTCTGACCAAGTAAGCTTTCTTCTGTAGAGCGTGGATGGTGAGAAAGTAGGTAACGATCATGATCGCCAGAGGCATAAAGAAGGAAGCCAGCGAGCCGAAGAGCATGAAATTGCTGAAACGATCTTTTGTCAGTTCACAAGTGATGTTATTTGGGTTACTCACATCAGTGTCTATCCCTTTAATAGGGACTGGAACAGCAATGCCTAAGGAAGAGGAAACAAGATAAACTAAGTTAATTTTATGACCTTTGATTCTTAGATTAGGTCCTTTTAGAGTTGATTTTAGAGACTTTGTGGTTAGTATATTGTAATTACTGGTATCCACAATGCAAAATGATAAATTAATCAATGCAGAAAGCACTTAATCAATGGAAGGTTTGACAAGTAGAACCTAAGTGAGCAAACCTGCTGTTTTTAAACAGAGATTGTTTAGTGATTTCAGGTTTATAATTAAAGCTCCCCTAAAGGTATAATATGTTGATGAAATAGTAGAGAATGTCTTCATTTATTCTCCGTTTCTCATAATCTATTTTTGTTCATTGATCTATCCCAGGTTAAGGGAAAGGAATTCAGAAGAGAGGCTGCTTTTATCTTAATATCCAGTGTAGTTTGTTGATCTAAGAGACTTCACAGGATGTTTATGTGATATCTTAATTCTGAATCAGTATCTATTTGATGTTACACAGTTTCATTTAACAGATAGTTATCTTTTGATGTTTGTGAATGTCTTTTAATCTTATACTTCTTAGAGAAAACTAAGGAGTTCATTGTTTTTTAAAAATGCTACTTAAAAACTTTGAGAGTATGTGAATCGTGAAATTTATTTTCAGGATTGAGTTCCTCTAATAGATATGAAAGAAATGTTCCTCATGCTGATTTTCTATTACTTTAAATACCATAAAGTAAGTATTTAAATTTGATCTGGCTTGGTGAAGTAGCTTATTAGGAAGACAAGTAACACAAGTGTTAGCCTGAATCTTTTCCTTTTGAAACAGCAGGTATTTAAAAATAAGTCTGAATTTAATCTTCAGAAACCTCTGGAATCCTTCTGTTGTTTTATGAATCTAAAAGTACTCCATTATCTGTACAGCCTTTTTATGGTAGCTAAAGAACTCTGGACAAGAATGTTTTCCTGAAACCCTCTCTGATGGAGGCCACGCTTTTTCCACTTTTCTGCAGGAAAACCACCAGAAGGGGGGATTCTATATACTTACACTAGGGGTCAGCAAATTACAACCTGAGGGCTAAATCTGGCCTGCCTTCTGTTTTTGTAAATAAAATTTTATTGGAACACAGCCATACTCATGGTTAACATATTTCTGTGGCTGCTTTTGTTCTGCTGCAGTTGAATAGCTGTGAAAGAGCCAGCAAGCTTAAAATATTTACTGTTTTGCCCTTTACAGAAAAAATTGGCTGACCCCTGCTCTACCCTCTTAATTCCAGGTAATCATTCCTCTGCTCCTTCCCCAAAAAATACTTCCTTCTAAAGTCTATATGATCAGTGTATACCACTCTGTTCGCCATTTATCTGCCAGTCTCCAGGACATTTATCCCTCTTGTTCAGTAGGTCCTTGTTATAGTTTCCCTCTCCACTGTTCCATTGCTATCATCTTCCATGACTTCAACCCACTGATGACCCTTCTACCACCTTAATTTTATTTTCTTGTACTTCTTAATTCTGATTATTATTATTTATACTCCTGAAACAATTCATAGGTTCACTTAAAAGTATCCCTTATCTAAATCATGAACTCTGATATTTCTTTCTTCTTCTGCTACTGTTCATTACTATAGAACTTCTGTTTCTGTTACCTTGGTCTCTGGTCCATCCTTCTTTATTTTCACATTCCATTAACCTCATAAGGCTCACATTACCTTCTCAACCAGCTTGATGGTCAATACAATAACATTTTAGTTTCTTCTGGTACTTTTTATACCCTTACCTTATTCTCCCTTAAGTAATTTACTGTTGACAGGATAGGATAACCATAGGAAAACAGTAATCTAGAAGAAGAAAGGGAGTTCTTTTCAGCACTTGGCAGAATTTTAAAACTGAACTAACCCCATCATTGGCTTTTTCTTTTACTAAGTTACTAAATTGTCATTGGTTCTATAAGACAAAGTGTGATGAAGTGAAAAGAGCATTGATCTTGGCCTTGGTGCTGAAAAGCTGTAAGAATCCTTAAGCTAACCATTTAAAATCTCTAGGTGTTTTTCCTTATCTATAAAAGGAAAGAGTAGATTTGTAAGATCCCTCCCAAAACTATAAATCTGGGGTCTTTTATTTTTTTATTTCTGCATACTTATAACTTTGTATTAGTCTAATGTACTTAATATATCCTCCTTCCTTGAGTGTAGCGATTCTTTTTCGTACCCATTTTTGTAGTCCCAGTGCCTAGCACATCATAGGTACTCAATAAAAATTTGATCAGTTTATAAATTCATGTTATCCGTCCTTAAGTGAGGTACTATATCTACCAACAGGCTGTTTATATATTGGCTTGATCAAATCTCACAGTTTCAAATGTTTTAATTCTTAAGAATCCATTTCTCCTATTTTCTTCCTGCCTTTGCCTCATTCTCCCCACCCTACCGCAACACACACATACCTCACCCTGTCTCTCTTTTCTTCTTCCTCATCACTGTGAACTTACCAAAAAGCTGTGGGTCATTTGACATGAACTACTTTACTCCTCGTCACTTTAAATTTGGGTAATTGTCACCCATTATCTCCCATGCTGTTTCCCTAGCTTCTTTTTTGGAAGGCTCTTCAGCTCATGTCAGTCAGCCTCCGCCCCCCACACTAGCCTTTCACTAATCACTGTTTGTAATTCTCTCCATTCTGAATAGACTGTTCCTTGACCCTATTTTCTTCCCAAGCCACAGCAGCAACACTCCTTACCTTTACTTCCAGACTTTTCAAGAGATTTGGCCCTGATAACATTACGTCAGGAATAAAAGGTCAATTTCACTGTCTTGCTTTTTTAACCCAGTGTTCCTGTTCTGATTAGAGAGACGTCATATCTTTTTCTTGCTTTCCTTTTAGCAGTCTGGGTCTCTCCTGATGTTTTTCCTCCGTGAATGTTTTATACCTTGAAGAAGTGAATCTGCTCATCAGACTATGAATGATCATAGTAATTGTAAATCTGTTTTTCTGATACTAACTTAACAAGGGGTTTAAGTTATTCATGCTGTACTTCATGCTAAGATACTATATTATATATAGCAGCTATCTTTGCACATTAAAGATGGGCACAAGGGCATAAAACAGTTCAGAAGAAATATGATTTTTTTCCATAAATCATTTCTGAACATCCTTTGCACCTCTTAAAGCTTCTCATTAAACATATTTAAAACACCTAAGCAGGACATTTTCTGCCTTTAGCATGTACACATATTTCTTTCCAAGATGAATTTATGATTTTTGATACCGATATACAAAATGCTTAGATTGTGTTTTTGTTTTTTTCCTACTTATTTTCTTAGATGTGATTTAAGATGCTTGTTGTTGTTGTTTTAATATCATTTTGGGATTCCGTATGCTACCAAGACCTTAATGATCTGTTACCAAATGTGAAAACTGGCTTTAGACTTACCTTTCCTGCATGTCAGAATCAAAGCAGGAAGATATCTGAGTAAACACGAAGATTTTTATTTCTGAAACCATGAACTTTTCTGCTTTTTCACACTTTGTGCTGATAGTATGGCTTAGACGCTGTATGATGACTCAGTAGTGGCATGGGAGCTTGTGCTGATGTGTCAGTTGGCTGCCTTGACTTCTCATGCTGAGTGTCATGGCGTACCAGGCATGCAGTTCTCCTAGCCAAATGGAACCCAAGGCTGTATGCACCGCCCCACAACCTGACCTTCTCCACATACCTATTGAAATTAACCACACCACTGTAATCTTGATGAATGCTGTAGCTCGTGAGTTATATTGATTGGCCTGGATTGGCTTTTTGATGGCTATGTAACGATCCACTGAAATGGCACAGAGATGCATAATGGACGCAGTAGAAAAAAGGACATCAAGAAATAACCAGGCAGGGCATAGAACA
The DNA here is from genome assembly GCA_004026545.1 of Mormoops blainvillei. Taxonomy (NCBI): domain Eukaryota; kingdom Metazoa; phylum Chordata; class Mammalia; order Chiroptera; family Mormoopidae; genus Mormoops; species Mormoops blainvillei. The sequence goes on from PVJD01009641.1 coordinate 45,546, forward strand.
AGTGGGAGGGGCCACATAGCCTCTGAAAGAAAGAAACACAGAAAAAAAACATTTCTTCTGCAAAACGGCAACCTTCAGTCTGCAGTTTTTCTTCAAAGTGCTACATATTTTTTAACCTTTTTGTTATCTGAAATTTAATGACTTAAACTCTGCAAAGTAATGTTTAACTTCATATAATGGAATCAGTACTATTAAATATATTTCTGTACATGGTACCTTCTAAATACGTTTTTTGTTTCTCTAATTACTGCCCTTTTCTAAGTCAGCAATTTAGCATTATATTGACCTTTGCTCTTTTGTCAGGGCTTTTTAGGATCTTTTAAAAATTTACCTAATGCTCGCCCTGGCTGGGTTGCTCAGTTGTTAGAGCATTGTCCCAGTATGCCGAAGTTGCAGGTTCTATCTCTGGTCAGGACACATACAAGAATCAACCGATGGATGCACAAATAAGTGGAACAACAGATCGATATTTGTCTTTCTTTCTCTCCCTCCCCCACTCCAACCCTTCCCCCTTTCTCAGATCAATACATTTTTTTTTAATCTTTTAATTTACACAGTGTTGCACCTGGAACTTAACCTTGCTATTCAAGTAAAATTTATTTTTAAACTGTTACTTTGTAAGGAGAAAACCCTCTACCATGTGGAGGAAGCAGTATAATGTGGCAAACAGGGTATCAGAATGAAATTCTCAGTGAGGTCTGAGATCTGGACTCACTTCTAGCAATAACTAGCAGCGTGAACCTTATTTATAACAAACTCATTTGGTGAAATAAGTGAAATTACTTGTTTTCTTTTTGAAAGAAATAGTCCTTGAATACAGTTTATAAAAGGAATGGCTTCAGGTTATCCTGAGGTAAAATGGATTGCTATCCTTCCATATTGCACATCATTCACTTCAAGCTCTGGAGATAGCAAGTGATACAAACTTTTGGCTTAAAAAGAAAATTTCAGGATTAGACATAGTACTTAATTTATTTAACAGACTCTTTTTATAAAGCACTTACTGTATACCTTATATAGTCTTAAGCACTTTAGAAATATTAACTTTTAAAATTTAAGTTTTTGGATATTTGAATATTCTACATAGCTTTCCAATAAATTTACTTAGACAAGTATCCACACACATAGGGATTTGATAACTATGTATTATACATGTGCCCACTACATAAAGTTTTTTTTTTAATTAGATATTATTTATTTTTAGAGAAGGGGAAAGAGGGAAAGACGTATTGATGTGAGAAACATGGGTGGGTTGCCTCTCGTATGCACCCTGACCAGGGACCAAACCTGCAACCCAGGCGTATACTCTGACCAGGAACCAAACCGGTGACTTTTCACTTTGCAGGATAACACCCAACCAACTGATCCATATCTTCACGCTGCTAGGGCCCCACTACATACAGTTTTGTAGTTTCAAAACAAATTTATTTTAGGTTTTTCTCTAGAATATTTCAGTTAGAATCCATTTTACCAAAACATACAGTCACAGAGAGACTTTGGAAATTGCTGTTACTCCAGTATAGAATAAATGTCATATGCGTGAGATTATCTAAATCCTTTTTACAGTTTGTCTCATGTCCACTAACAAATATAAACTACTTTTTCTGGTTTTTGCAAGTGTATCTAACTTGCATAAAATGATTGGGATAATTGAAAGAGAACCAAGATAACATCTCAGGATTTTCAGAGCACCGACAGACCCTTCCATTGTAAACTATTTAAATTCAAGAAGCCTAGTGGTGGAGAGAGGTTAACATCTTGGACCAAACAACAGAGACCATAATTTAGAATAAGAAGTTTTAGAGATTCGAATATACCTTTTTCAAGAATCAAATAGGATTTCAGTAAAAAACATTTGGATACTTCACAAAAAAAGGTGGCAAAGCTCACAAATCCACTTTTTGATGCCCTCCAGCTTCCAGAGTTGGTATGTGGCATTTTTAATAGGAATATTAAAATTTATTTTTTCTTAGAATAGCAAGGTCAATATGAATTTTTGTTCAGAAAGGATAAATTATTGCTTGGTACTTTGTTCAGTGTTCAGCAGCTTCTTTAAAAAGGATTAAAGCATCGAGTGGAAGGAGTAATTCATACTTTTCAGTAAATTACTATAATCTTATCATTCCTACTTCACTGAATTGGGGGGTGGGGATAAGAGATGGAGATAATAAATTATGGAGTCACTGTGCAGAAGGCGCCTTAGAGATTATATCACTGATTTTGCAGATGAGTAAATTTAGGTACAGGTTAAGCCTTTGACTATGAGAGGCAGCATTTATTCATAAAACGTGGAAATATTCTTTTGAACCTTGCTGCTTGACGTGTGCTCCTGAGATCAGCAAGGGTTAGTTAACCTTGCCTGGAACTTGTTAGAACTGCAGATGCTTGAGCTTCTCGCCAGACTGCGGAGTCAGACTCTGTAGTTCAGCAAGTCGCAGGGGTGATTTGTATGCGAATTAATGTGTGAGACACACTGCTTGAGAAGACTCTGGGAACAGTTGTGTCTGGCTTGATATTTACTAATGTTGGATAGGCACTCAGAATGCCTCAGAAAGGAACTTTAGGGAGACCTCTCAAAATAAAGAATGTCAGAGAAATCTGTGTGTAGAATCTAATCAATTAAATTTTCTCCCTTTTACCTGTCATATTCAGATTTTCTATTAGTGGGAGAGGACTTTGAACAGTCAGAGGTGGGGTTTGACCTGAGCTTAAGCAAACCAGTGGTCTGCTTATGATTGAGAGTTTTGCCGTGGAAGCTACTTAAAGTGAAGCTGCATCCTGAACTGTCCTGAAGTTCTAGACTTAGGACTGAGTAGGAAGTAGAAAAATACTCCAGTCTAGAGCTACATCCAGAGATACTGATCATAATTAGGATTGTAAAAGGCAGATAATTAATGTCATATCTTAGGCTTCTTTTCTTTAAATGCATACTCTATCATCTTTTTTAAATGGGTTGTTAATAATTTAAACTTGCCTATTTAGCTATTCTAATTATGGATTATATTTTTTTAAATTAAGGTCTGGAAAATTTTAGTCATAAATCTAGTAGCTATGAGCAGGAAGCCACAGTAGAACTCTCATATAAAACGTATGTGTCTCTGCAATTAGCCTATCTGACCCACATATTCGTAATTATGGGCTAAGAAGGAAGGCTCTTTGGTGCTGATTTAATTAAACCTATGAAGCCTTGTTAGCCTTATTTTCCATCAGAATGAATTTATTTTATAATTCCAATTTTGGAACAGGAAGTAGGTATTAAAATCAGTTCGGATCACTAGAATTGCGTTGAGTCAGTGCTTTCCTATTGATAACAGTAGAAATATTGAGACATGGTAGAGAATTCTCTTTTAAAAAAGAGACTGAGGTTTAGGGTTGAGAGAAATAGATCTTTAGGATTAAGCTTATGATTCCAAGTTTCATTAAATACTAGTGAATAGACTTTATCAAACTAACAAAGGGAATAGATGACTGCATTAAAATAATAGAAATGTTTTATACAAAGCAAAAAGAAAAAACACATAGAGTCAGGTAATCTTAAGAATTTATACAAATTATAAAAACAGCTCTAGACGTTATCGGTTCATAAAGGGACTTTTTCTAGTCCAGATACTTTCATTTTAAAAATATCTTTTCAGTCAATATTAATTTTATAGGCTCAAGGTAGGAAAGATTTCTTACTATTCAGGATAACTAAAAGATGTAGATGGTATGTTAAGATAGGTTAAATATTCCAAAACTTTGTTTTTATTAGGAGTTTTAATTTGTTTTAAGGATTTATAATATCATTTGTTTGTTGTTAATTTATTATTTCCAGCTCATTTCCATAAGGACTTATTATTTAAAATGGAACAGTTGCAGATTTACATAAAAAGAAAAGTATATCTGAAGTCAGTCTATGGAAAGTAAGTTAGTAGATACCTGAATTAATTACTGCTATTCCAGAGCTCTAAATTTGACTTTCTCATAAAAACTTAAGACAGAAGGGAAAACATTTAAATTATATAGCATTTGTGCTACAAAAAGAAAGCACACAAAATTTCTCTGGAAAAAAAATCCATTTTTCACCTCTTTCCCCCACTCCCAAATTAAACTCAAAGAAGAATTTAATTTCAATTAGGTTTGAATAATGTCATTTCTGTGGGTGCCTGAAACAGTTACAAATTGATCATTATAGAAGAAAAACAAGTCTCAAATGATTCTTAGATTATAGGCAGTTCATTATTTATCTGAAATATTAGTAGCATAGGAAGCAGTTCTCTCAGCCTATTGAGGTCTAACTTCCAGGTGTATCCTATCATTGGTCTAAATAAGTTTTTGTAAAAAATTCAAAAACAGTGTTAGTAGCACAAGTGTTTTGTTGTTTAAAATGATGACTTGTATGCTTTAAATTTAACCATGCCAAAGTGGAGTAGAATTGCCATTCAGTTACATAAGTTTCTGTTTGTGTCCCAAACAAGCAAGGTTCAGCAACCTCAGGTACATGAGTCTAGGGCTGATATCTTCCGAGAAAAGAGTTCCTACAATCATCTCAAAAATTTATACACGTATTGGTTCAGACCCAGTTACAGCATTCGGTATCATTTAATATGAAATACGACTTTTTTAAAAATACTGGATTTTGCCTTTGTCCCTAGAGAAAATTCTATGACCCACTTGTTAAGAGTTACATAAAATACAAATGTTGGCTACTTGCCAAATATGACATTTTTTGTTGAAATAATTCCTCACTATTTGAGAAGGTAGAGTGATAGAGATTAAGAATGTGAATTCTAGAGTTAGTTCTTCTGGATTCAAATCATGTCTCTATTTATTTTATGTCCTCTCTTGTACAATGTGGATGATATTATTTTTATAGGGTTGCTTTGAGAATTAAATGCCATAATACATGTAAAGTGTTTAAAACAATGTCTGGCATAGAGAAAGCACTCAATAAATCTACTATTATTGTTTGACAGAAATTAACCAGCTAGCCCAGCCTTTAAAACACTCCTCATTAGAAACAACAAGCCATATCATTAGTATAAAATCATCCAATTGAACTTAAAACTGTGCTTCAAAAAAAAGATTGAGAACATGTTTCACTGTTTAACTTTTAATTGCCATGAAAATACACCTTTTATTAAAGTCGAATTTAACTATTTTTATAAATGGCAAAGAAACATAAATAATTTATATGCATAGACATGCCTGTTCTTTGGTTGGTTGGTTGGTTGGTTGGTTGTTTTTTTGCTTTGTAACTGGTATAAAAACCTGAATTTTTTTTAACCAGAAACTGGTTTTTAACAGGGAATCGAAATCATTTCTTGAGGAGATTTGACTCATTTTATTTGAAACCTGCTTACGCTTTAGTTAAGTTTTTAGTTTGGAAAACTGAGTTATATCATTAGTTTAGAAAGTAATTTACATTAATCTATAAATCTGAGGCATAGGATAATTCCCTTTTGAGGATTTATAAGACCGTATTTTTAAAGCTATTGTTAGAGGGCTATGGCTGTAGAGGTCACAGAGGTCAGTTCATAAACAGATTGGAGCAGGTCAAATCATAAATAGTCCTGATGTCCAAAAAGGACATAGTTTTCACATGTACATTTTTTAATCTCAGAAGTTTTTATATTCTATCTTTACAGAAAAGAGGGCCATACATAAATACTTTAATTTTTATTATGAAGCTCCTGTTTTGTTTTTGTTGTTTTTCTACTACATTTGAGCATATGAAATACTCTGAGGTTAAATGTCTAATGTGATAGTGATTTAATACTTATGAAAATTTATTCTTGGTCTTTAAAATTTCCACTTTCCAAAAAGAAGTGCGTTTAATTACCTTGCTCCCTCATTTAAGAATTGGGTAGAGCAGCATTTCATTGTATAAATGAGAAACTGATTTTTTTTTTTTAATTTTACTACTAGGCATCTGTTTCATCTCTGTTCAGATGCACATATAAATTAAATCACGTATTTAAGTATGTAAATCCTTTTGCATACTGGACTAACACAGTACTTTCCAATTATTAGTGCCTATCATGTTCTGGGCCCTGCTTGACAATTTCACAGGATACCTGCAGTGTAAGGGTTAGCGTACCCATATTACAGACAAGGCGATTGAGCTCTCTGATGTGTTAAGTGACTTTCCTAATCCAACACAGGAGGCCAGGATTCAAAGCCTGGGTGTCTTGCTTCAAACCCCATCCTTTAGCCATTTTATACACCCTCTTTCAACTGTACCACACATACTGTTCCAACTTATAGCTCATGAGTCATGGATTAAAAGTTAAGATATAAATAAACCAGTAATGACCAGTGGATGACCAAATTATGTATATTCTCTCTTTACAATTTGTATTATTTATTTAATGAGGAAAGGAAAAGTTTAGAGAAATTCTTAAACTGTGAACATCCTGTGGGGTTTTTTGTTTTTGGTTTTTTTTTAATATTGGCATAGGATGTTCTATTTCCTACGTGCTCAATTATTTCTGATGCAGGTATTTTTAAGACTTAAACTATAAGTTACTAAGTTGTAACTGTGGCTTTTAGGAACTATAGGTAAGACAGTAAAAATCTAGAATTGTATGGCAAAGGTTAAGTCCAGTACTCCCAGAAAGGGAGAAGTGACAGAAAAGTTGACAGAGCACAACTTATTTAGAGGACCATGTTATGCCAGGAATCATAATCTTGATCAAATAAAAATTCAAGCCATATAATCAAATATTATCTAAATCATTGGTGGGATAAAATATTCTTCAGTATAAGAGCCACTTTTTAAAATTCAGCGCTCTCTTTTTTTTTTTAAACTTAATTTTATTAGAATATTAGCTAATATAAAGTTTCAGTATTACTTTAATTGAATTTCTCTGAGATAACTAAAATCATTCATCAGTCATAGTGGTAGTTAACTTTTTATGTTTATAGAACTAGAGAGAATTCTGCTTGTACAGACTTCAGAAGTTCTGAGATTATCTCTGTAATGAGAGGAAATACATGCTATCTCTTCCTGCCATTTAAAAGTTAGAAATTCTTAAAAATGCATTAATTTAGAAAGTCTTACTATTTGTTAACCTGTGAAAGCTATCAAAAATCTTAGTATTTAAAGTCAGGTCCCTATTTATTATATGTGCAATTCCCAATTTATGAGTGCATTATTTTGAAGCTTTTTAGAGGGCAACATGCATTTTTTCATACACTTTCTCACAGAAATATAGTATTTTTAATAATGAGTGAATGCAATAATGTTTTAAATAATGGTTAAGTTCCCAGGTTAGTTCATTTTTTAAAAACCTAACCCTGGTATACAGCATAATTACTGATAGTAAAAGTGTTTGGGGCTATGAAAGATTTTATTTTGTAATTTGAAATTAATATTTGAAAAAATGTAATGTGGTTAAAAATACATATATTATTTAGGACATAAATAGAAAGATGTTCCATGTATGTTAAAATATGTTGGGTTTCCTGCTAACTTTGATTGCTAAGAATATCTTGGGCCCCAAAACTTTAATATAAATTTAGTTTTCAGCTACTGGATACCCACTGTTTTCCTGTAGAATACATGGAATTCTCTCATCTGTTTTTGTGTTTTGTTACTCTACATTAATACAGTGGAGCTTTACCTTTTCAGATCCCTTAACTATGTAGCTGATAATTTATAATTATCTACCATAGTATTTTACATGTAGTATATGTTTGATATTTATGGACTCGTGGATTTTAAAGTTAAAGTTCACTTCTATATAACTCATTCAATCTCATTTAACTTATCGATTAATTTTATGGTAGCATAAGATGAGCATTCTAACATTTTCTGTATGCCTAGCATGTGTACAGATTTTACACATTAAGCTATTATTGTGTATGTAGCGATAAAAGCTTGAATACAATACCTATACAATATTTACTAAATATGCATAAATGTCCCTGCATAATAATCCTCATTTACTGTATTTCTTTTAAACTTTAGAGAATTAAGATTGTTAAGGTCCTCTCGTAGAGTAAGATTTCTTTATTTTTTCATGCTCGTGTGTAGCTCTAGAGTATCCAAGAGATTATAAATTTATAAAAGGAAGGAGGATAGCTAGAAAGACAGTATGAATGATTAGGGAATCTGTTAAAGTGGTAGAACCTTATTCACTGCTTGCTCTGCCACAGAATTTAAAGCCTGGGTAAATGCTGGCTTAGAATGGGAAGATTCAGCCCATCACCATTCTATTATTTTGGGGAAGTCAAATACTTAATTTTAGATATCTTTCTATAATTATAAAATTAACATTTCAAGCTGAATATTTTAGTTTGAGTGGCAGTTTTTCTTCACCTTCTAATATGCATTATAGTTCAATAAACTTTGTTTCTGTAACCTGAAATTTTTAAATTGTCACCTAAGGATATGTTTATTGATTGAGAGAGAGAGAGAGAAAACATCGATGTGAGAGAGCAACACTGATTGGCTGCCTCACACTCGCCTCAACTGGACATCAAACCTGGAATTGAACCCAGCACCTTTTTGGTGAATGGGACAGTGCTCCAACCAACCGAGCCACCTGGTCAGGCAACCTAAATAATCTTATCTTCACCATATAAACATAATTCCAAGAAACCCTATTCTCTTACAGATAATCATTTTTCTTAAGTATTTAATGAACGAAATCAGTTTACGCCAAGCAATGTATAAGTTAAATATCCTCTTAATGCTGATTCTTAGGAGTCCTTACAATTCATTAGTAGAATTATTTGTGTTTACTCAAATTTTACAACTAGAAATGATATACATCAATCAGAAACTACTTATATTATTTTAATATCATCTTTTTATCATAACAGGTTTCAGTATCAAACTACATTTTTTCCTATAATAGCTCAGGTGTTGGTCACTTATTCTAATAACCTAGAGGTCTGATTTCTCTTACATATATCGAGGTGGTCAGAAATCATAAAAATTAAATGCATGGCTTATCTGTTGGGATGCTCTGAGCCAAATCATTTCCTTCAGCAACTAAACATAATTTTTTCTTAACATGACACCTGTGTAAGAATTGTGTTTTAAGCCTAAAGTTCACAAACCATAAAAAGATACAAAAAGAATTAAGATAATTCTAATTTTAAATTAATTTAAATTGAAACAATAATGCAAAAATCTTGTCATTAATAATTAACCCAGCACATAACTGTTACAGAAGTGTCCTAGCTATGACTTTGTCAAGGGGGGAAAAGTATTAATAATGGGAAAAACGAAGTATATATCTGTTCTTCACTATAATTTTTTAGTAATATATGCAGAATCTATGAGTATTGCTAATTTGGATGACTTTTGAAATTATTAGATAGCTAAGGAGGGAGTAGAATTGTTTCTAAGAAACTACTTTCTGCTCTTTAAAACTACCATAGAAAATGATGAAAAATGAACTGTTTACTCACTGTATGTTTAAATAATCCACATCCATCTTTAAAAAATAAATAAGTATTCATTTCTCTAGTCGTAGATCATAGTTTGTGATTCGATGGCAGGAACAAAGTGCAATACTTACCAAACATTATTGTCAAGAGGGCAATCGGCATCACAAACAATCCAACGAGCAAATCAGCGACTGCCAGGGACATTAGAAAATAATTGGTAGCATACTGCAGCTTTTTCTCCAGTGAAACAGCCAGAATAACAAGGATATTTCCACCAATTGTGGGTATTATCACCATGAGTATCAGAAGAGCTGCCCAGCGCGGCTTGTTTCCCTGTTCCTCGCCAGTCTGTTTCATTTCCTCTGGTATCGATCCTGTCTGTAATCCAGACCAGTTGGAAGAGATTAAGTGATCAAACGAACTCTGCAGAATGTGCTCAGGAATTGTGCTTTGTTCGGATGTTCTATAAGAGAAAGCCATTCACTGTTTTTCTGTGATTTGATCCAATTCCAAACAATGGTCAGCATGGTCAGTAGCTAAGCTGGTCATCTGCTTTTTTAAGGCATTGTACCCATGCCAAATACTTGATGCCAAAGTTGACTCCTTCCTTTAAAAACGATTTTAAGTTCTCTAGCATGAGAACATACATGCATCTGTCCATGTCCCTAGGTAAAGCCCAAGTGTCTAGTATTCTGCAGAGGCTCAGATTTCAGAAGGCTTAGTGAAAGAAACCGATAGCTGTGGGGTGGGGTGGGGAGGAAGCTTATTAGTTTTTCTCTTTTTTCTGTAGTGGTAGAATCATGTTTGAATTTGAATGTCAGAGTCCCCCCAGATATAAAATATATGGATTACATTATTTTACTTATTTTCAAAAAACAATTAGAACACTTGATCTTAGTCGTCTCTCCCCTCTCAATAGGTCTCCTGTGCATTTGTGACAGTGCAACCAGTTCCCACAAACACATTCCTGATTTCAGTGGTTATAGTAACAAACTACTTGTTACCTTCCCCTTATAGTAGGTACCGAGGAATAGAAAAATGTTAAAGCACTAAATAATTCTGAATTGAACCTCCTGGTACACACTAACCACACACCTAGAAACACTCTCAGCCCACCTGAAGTCTAAATAAATAATTTACCAGCCAGGGATCTTTATTTGTAGCTGAGTTTTTGTTTTTGTTTTTTTTCCTGACCAGGTTTATCTTAATATTAATATAAATGCCATTTTCACAAAGCATTTTAGGATTTCTTTAGTTTGAGAAAAGAAAAACAAAATAACAGTTATTAATTACTACATCCAAATAATTGGTTTTAGTAAGTTCATCTTTCAAAGAAAGCATGTTTCCGCAACAGATATTTTCCAAATTTATCACTTTATGCCACATTTGAACCAGTTTTTCATTTGTTTGTTTTAAATAATAATTTTTTCCTTAACTTTCCCAGTTTCTTGAAAAGGAGGGGAAGCTAAGAGGAAGATTATGTCATTTATTCATAAAACCTACAAATACCATATTAAAAATTTCCCCTTTAACATTGGTAAATTTGTTAAATTACTGAATAGAAATGAAAGCTATGGTAGCAAAATTTTTGAAGGAAAAAATAGATTAGCTCTCTATTTATTCGTTAAATACTTACCTCTTATTTGTTCATTTCCTTTATCTGCTCAGTAGACCTGCTTGCTGCTATGACTGAAGTCCTCCTCCCATTGAGTTATTCTGAGCCTCCAGCATTGGCACTTGAAAATAATGAAACTAATATGTTGTATAGCTGTAAGCATGCCAAGGAGGTTATTTCCCCTTTGATATTTTCGTTTTTAAAGAGTAGCAGCATTCATTATAATTCATAAAGCCACCAGTGAAATATGTTGAACCAGTTCATGACCCTTATTCAAGTTATATTAGGAGCTCTCTTTTAATATTTAGGGAGTTGTAATAAACTCTATATCATGTTAGCTTAAGATAGTTTTGTTTTGGATTAACCCTGGGCTGTTTTTCCCATTTGAGAAAGAATAAGATACAATCTAGAGATTCTACAGCTTTCATCCTGTGAAGAGTCCGCCCTGTGATCCGTGTAGCAATCTCCAGTTTTAATTTCTAGTGTGAAACAAGATTCTTACCCAGCTTTTTATGCCTTTGCTGTGGAACATAATTTGCTCTGGTTGCACCCTTATATAGAAGAACACAGAAAGGCCTGGATTCTACATGTATACATAGGTTTTAGCAGAAACTTTTTCATTGCTTATTTTTAAACAAATGGTCTCTGAATTTGAGAGTTGGTTCATTGGTAGTTTTTTTCCACAGATATGTTGAGGAAAGCATACAATATATAACAAAAATATATTTCTGCTTTATTTCAGAAAATGGGTATAAAAAATCTTAACAGCTATGTTACCGAAGTTTTCTCTAAACTTTAAGACTTAGTACTGGAACTTCAGCATTTTCAGTTTCCTTTTTAAAAGGTCATCATAGAACACTTGTATTTTAAAATTATTTAATTCCTTCTAAATCAGCAGTAGCACATTTGTATGCTTTTTCCTGTTTCAAATTTATATTTCTTAGCTTGTGTGAAAGTTACTGGAAAATAATTAGTTCATTTTAGTTCTACCGAGCACTTGAGATTTTATTCAATATTTGCTGCTTTTTTAAACTTAAAATTCAGTATTTTATAGAAAATATTTGCTATGAATTTGGGGTAAAAACAAATAAAATACTCAAGAACAGTCGATGGATTTAATGTGCCACAAGTTTTCTTTAGGAATATGAAAATATTTTAAAATACTACATTGTTATGAAATCACAATTTGGCATCTGTGCTAAAGCAAGCAGGTGGGGGTTTGCAGAACAAAAAGCAACTCCATTATATTCAGTGAAAAGACTTGTGTGAAATACCTTTATTGACTTGTATTTATAGATAAAATTCTTTAAATATTCTTTATAAAAATAGTAACCATTATTATAATTATAATACTTTGTCAATACTAACCCCTTTCCCACATTCCCCCACTTTTTAAAAAAAATCTTAAAGTAGTTAAAATTGGTATTTGGATTATTTTTATTTTTGATTTTTTAAATTAGTTTAATGGCTAAGGAACATAACTAGTTAGAACAGCTACTTATTTGGCAACCGTGAGTTATTAAAAGCACAGCTGAAAATCAGAAAGAAAGCTAAATAATAAATAAATAAAAGGGTTGGCAAATAAGTAAACTGTGCTCTAAAACCTCATTCATATTAGATAGAAGGCAGCTTCTAAGTCCCTAATCCAGATCTTTTTGCTCTACACACACACTCACAAAAAATGTCTCTTCCTCTCTTTAATGAAAATAACATTTGCACAGTGGTACAACTAAACAGTACAAAAGAATGTTCAGTGATAAATTCACTCTTGAGATAGTTTTAACACACACATTTCCCTGCTACTCAAGAGTAGGATAACAAATTAAAAATTGGACAAGCACTTTGATAATAGCAAACAGGATCAACTGAAGGAACAGGAGTAGCTTAAAGGTGAGATTCAGACTATAATTTGACCATAACCAAAAAACCTAGTTGTTGGATTTTTTCTGAAATGTTGAATTTTCCCTGACTGGTGTGGCTCAGTGGGTTGAGCACTGTCCCGCAAACCGAAAGATCACTGGTTCGATTCCCAGTCAGGGCACATGTCTGGGTCTTATGGGCCAGGTCCCCAGTTGGGGGCACACAAGAGGCAACCAATTGATGTTTCCTTCCCTCTTTTTCTCCCTCCCTTCCCCTCTCCCTTAAAATAAATAAATAAAATCTTTTTTTTTTTAATTTAAAATAAAATATTGAATTTTATCCCTTGATGTCTTAAATTTATTGAACAAATTTTAATTTTCACTTAAAAGGGCAGCCCAGTGTCTCTTATGAGCCTAGGAGGACAACCTAAATATCAGCCAAGGACATTTTTTACCTTTCAGTCATAATACCTGTCAAACACAACTATTAAGGAGTTTTTAACAATGCGCAGATTTTGCCATTATGTATTTGTATTCATTCTGTGTACTTGTGGAGTTCCATTTGCTTGTGGAAATAAAGTGATGAACAAGATAAACATTTTCTACCCGTATGTAATTTATAATCTAATGGGGATACAAACAAGCATACTGATAATTACACAGACATGGGAGAGCTAAGACTAGCTCACATCAGCAGGGCCTTCAGTGCACTCAGATATTTTTTGGTTTTCTTTCTTTTTTTTTTTTAATTCCTTTGTTATTCATTCTCTTTGACAAGATCAGTGAAAGAGCTAAAACTGTAAGAATAGCTATTCCAAATTTAATCTGTTCTCTTTAGACTCCTTCAATCACTCTTCGCTGATGACTGAATTTACCTCTATAATGAAAGACTTAAACCAATCAGAAAGCTCTATCTTATTTCACCTTTTCCTCTCAAAATGTCTTTATTTTTATTCATCCTGTTCTTTGGAATTATATTGTCATTCCTCTTTTCCAGACTAACTTTCACTAAAATGTTTTGATCCGACCTTTTTATTATATTCTTTGCAATCCTGCTGAATTAAGGTATCTTCCTTTTTCTTTATAGAATCCATGCCTTGAATATTCAGTTTCTTAGCTGTAACTTCTTTGTTGCAGACATGTTCTGATTTCCAATTAATGAAAAATAAAACTTTTCTTTATCTTTTAAGCCTCTTTTCTTCATTGTCAGACTCTTTTAAAGAATTGCCTATCCTTTTTCTACCCACGTCTATAACCCTTACAGTCAGATTGTTATCCCCAACATTCTACTAAAACAACTCTGAAAAAGTCACTAAGTAACACTGGTTATTGATTTTGTGCAACAGTCAGCACTGTTGACTAAGCTTTCTCCTTAAAATTTATATCTTTTCTTGGCTTTAAAAACACCCCATCCTGGTTCTTCCGTTTTTCTTACAGAATCCTTTCTAAATCCTATTCTACCCTCTTAATATGCAGAGTCCCCTCAGCTTCCTGTCCTCTATTGACTTCATCTCCCTATTCATTTTCCTCTTCCATTCACTTTTATGGTATGGTTTCCACCTACCTGTTGAAGAAAACTCCTAAGACACCTTTTCCTAGGCTAATGGCTATTATTCTGTGGTCATGAAATGAGACAAGCAACATACCTAAGGATGAGAGACCACAGACAAACCAGTTTCTCCGAGTTTTAACTTCTACAGTTACAGAAAGCGGTGGTGTGACCTTCTCTACCTACTTCGCAGCACCATCTGACCCAGTCGGTCATTTCCCCTTCCGTAAAATAGTTTCTTCTCTTGACTTCCACTAGACCACATTCTATTGGATTTTCTCCTACCTCACTGACTGTTCCTTCTTTGTCCCCTTTACTAGTTCTCTTACATTTTCTCAACCTCTTAATATTGGGGCTCCTTTGAGACTCAGTTCTGGACCTCTTCTCCCCCCCGTCTGTACTTAGTGATCTCATACACTTTTATGGCTCTTAATACTATCTGTATACTGTAATTACCAAATTTGTATCTCTAGTCTGGACCTTTTCTTCAAATTCCAGGCTCTTATGTTCAGTGACCTACTCAGTATTTCCATTAGATGCCTAAAAAAAATCTCAATCAAAATGTTCAAAACTGAACTTCTCCTCTTTCCTCTAAATCTGCCTTGTTAGTTTCTATATGTCAGTTAAACATAGTTGCATCCTTCCAGTCTCTCTCTCTTGCATCTTACCTTTTTTCCATCAGGAAATCTTGTTCTACATACATGATATATATATAAAATTCAACACCCCCCCCCCCCCCCCC
>PVJD01009642.1:0-60685 GCA_004026545.1 Mormoops blainvillei
TCTCCAAGGTTGAAACTCCCACATCAGAAGTTGTACTTGCAGAAGATTTATTCTTGGTCCAATCTGCCAGAATCCATTGCTGCTAATATTTACTTACTTTAATTCTGTGAACATTTTTAATCATCTCAGGTTCTGTTGGCGTCTTTTGCAAGTACCAACTGTGTGGCCAGAGTTCTACCTGAAGAAGTTGTTTTATTAGAAAGTTACTCTTAGTTCTTAAGCCCTGGAGAAAGTGCCCCTCTGCATCTCTTATACTGTTTATAAAGGAATGCCCCAATGGATGCCATGGTTCAGAATGTACTCTTTCAATTAGTTGCTCTGATAATTGCCGCAGTGGCTTCCTCATGCTGCTGAAATTTTTTCTTTGTAACTGACATTCCTCTGAGATTTTGTAGTGGAAAACTTCTTCAGCATTGGGTCTATATTTCAAGTTTGCTTTGTTCTGGTTTCTTCTTCAATCTTACTCCACTTTTCCTATGTTTTAGAAATTCTTTAAAATTTTTAATACACTAATGGAACATTATCTCATGATCTCATTCATAGTATTGTTCTGGATTTTTCATATACTGTACATATATTTTTTAATATACCTCTCTATATATATTCAACTTACATAGAACTATGTCCAAAGAAACCTAAAACACTAATTTGGAAGGATATATGCATCCTTATATTCATAGCAGCATTATATGCAAAATCCAAGATCTGGAAACTACCCAAGTGCCCAGGAGCAGATGAGTGGATAAAAAAGCCATAGACATTTACACAATGGAATATTACATATCAGTAAAAAAGAAGAAAATCATGCATTTTGTGGTAGCATAGATGAACCTGGAGATTATTATGCTAAGCGAAATAAGTAGTCAGAGTAAGGCAAACACCATATAATCTCATTTATACACGTAATCTAATGAACAAAACAAACTGACAAAATAGAAACAGAGGCATGGATACATGGAACAGACTGACGGCTGTCAGAGGGGAGGGCGGAGGGGACACTAGATGAAAGAAGGTGAAGGGATTAGCCAAAGAACATACATGTATAGCCCATGGACACAGACAGCATGTGGTGATGGCTGGAGGGAAGAAGGTGGGGGCTGGGTGGAGGCGGGCAAATAGGGGGAATAGTGTCAACAATCAAAATAAAGTTTAAAAAATTAGAAGAAAGCTCCAATGGAAATATTAATATAATTTAAGGTAAATCTTATAATAAAAATAGATTCAAGAATAAAGAAGGTTACTTCATGATACTATACTCATAAGCACATAACCATCTTAATCTCTTATGTACCAAATAACAGATCTTCAATATCATGCCAACTAGAAAAAACTGAAAGAACCTCAAGAAGAAATAAAAACATCCAAATTTATAGCTGGAAATTCTAATACTCCTCACTATTTAGTAGAAAAAGCAAAGAATATATATCAGTAAGGACATAGAATATTTGAACACTATCAACTAAATGATCTAATTGACATTTATAGATTTATATGCTTCACCCATTGGGAGCAGAATACACACTCCTTTCAAGTGCACATGGAACATTTACCCCAATAGACTATATTCTGAGACTAAAAGAAAGTCTCAATATATTGTCAAATATACAAAGCATACAAACTCTACTATCAGTTTGGAATCAAATCAGTCAGAAAAGTAGCTGGAGCACAAAGCCCAAAGAAAAAATTTCTTCAACATGATAAAGAACATTTACAAAACCTACAAATGATATAACACTTAATTATAAAAGCCTTTTCTTTAGGATTGAAATAAAGCAAAGATGCTCACTTTCACCAATTATTCAACATAGTACTAGATGCGTTAGCTAATGTAATCAAGTAAAGAGAAGTGACATAAAAGTTGTACACGTAGGAAAGAATAAAAGTATTTTGTAGATGATATGTCATCTATGTAGACAATCTCAAGGAATCAATCAAATAATTCCTAGAACGAATATATGAGTTTGCGCATAATGTCAATAAAGTCTGCGTATGTGTGTATAAGCACATGTGCACACACTGAACAGAACAAATAAAACATTTAATATTCATAAACAATCAAAACAAGGAAGAACTTAGTTGTAAGTCTGATAAAACATACACAGGATTTTTATGCTGTAAATTACAGAACACTAATAAAAAATCAAGCAAAACCAAAATTAGTGGAGTGATATACCTTGTTCATGTAATGGACAACTCGATGTAGCAAAGATGCTAATTTTTCCTAAACTGATCTATAGCTGTATTGAAATCCTATGAAATGTAAGCAAGCTTTTTTGTAGACATTAATAACCACATTCTAAAACTGGTATGGAAAGGCAAAGTAACTAACATGGCAGAAATAATTTTGGAAAAGAATAGAACTGGAAAAAATCAGACTACCTGATTTTAAGACTTACTACTTAACTACAAGAATCAAGACACTGTGGTGTTGGTGGAGGCATAGAGAAATATATCAGTGGAACAGAATAGAGTTTATAAACAGATCCACATGATAAAAATCTAAACATTTTTTGATGAAGGTATAAAAGAAATTGAGTAAAAAAAATAATTTTAAAACAGTTGATGCCGGCCGTATATCCAACACATACATACGTGCACACACAAAATGAACCTCAACTCACCTTAGGCAAAAGAAAGTTGGCCTTTTATGTAAATTCACAGAAAAAAAACTGTTGATTTAAAGGTAGAAGAAGAGATCACAGATACGATACCAAAATCACAATCTATAAAAGAAAAAATCAATAAATTGGACTTATTCAAAATCAATAATATTTTCTGTGAAAAATATTAAGAGAATGAAAAGTCAAGGTGAATATATATGAAGTTGGTGAAAATATTGCAAATCATTTCTGACAAAAAGCCTCATATCTAAAAAATGCAGGGTCCAGCACAAATCATGTCTATTTTTATTACAAAATCTTTTATTACAAAATTATAAGCCTATAATTCTGTACCATAATAATATCACACTCAAGCACACCATATGCTATTTTAGGTGAATGTTCAAATTAAAACTATAAATTATTACACCCATGCTATTATCCTACCAACGATAGTCAAGCAGGCACTACTTCTGCCAGACCCTGTATAAAGAACACCCAAAACCAAATAGTAAGAAATTAAACAATCTAATTAAATAATGGGAAAGTCTTGAACATACATGTCACCAAAGAGAAGACCTGGACGGCACATAAGGACATGAAAAATATTCAACATCATTAGCTGTTAGGAAAATTCAAATTAATGCCACCATGAGAGACTACTGTACTTAGTAAAATGATTAAAATTTTTAAAATCCTGACAATATCAAATTGTGTTGGAAATACTATGTAATTTTACAGCTACTCTGATAAACAATGTTTCAGTTTCTTATAAGGTTAAAACTACACTTATCATATGACCAAACAATATCACTATAGAGAATGTATCTTCAAGAAATAAAAAGGTATATGCACACAAAAACCAGTACATGAGTGAGTGTTCAAAGCAGTTTTCCATGTAATTTCCACAAACAGCAAATAACTCAAATGTCCTTCAATGGGTGAAAGAAACAAAGCCACCATAATATATTCATCCAATGGAACACTGCTAAGCAATGTAAAGGAATACACTCTTGATACATGCCTAACTTGGATGGATTTCAAAGTATAAGGATGAGTAAAAAGTCAATCTCAATCTGGATAGCAACATGCAAAGAAATGAAATTCGACCACCAACTTACACCATACACAAAAATCACCCAAGATGGATAAAAGACTTAAACATAAGTTGCAACACCATAGAAGTCCTAGAGGAGAACATAGGCAGGAAAATCTCAGATATTCCACGCAGCAATATTTTCACCAATATGTCCCCTAGAGCAAGGGACAAAAGGAAAGAATAAACAAATGGGACTTCATCAAATTAAAAAGCTTCTTCCCAGCTAAAGAAAACATCAGCAAAATGAAAAGGGAAACAACTGTATAGGAAAATATATTTGCCAATGATACCTGGGACAAGGGGTTGATCTCTAAAATACATAGAGAATTCACATGACTACACTCCAGGAAGACAAACAATCCAATCTAAAAATTGGCAAAGGACAGGCACAGACACTTCTCCAAGGACATGCACAGGGACCAGAGACACACGAAAGGTTGCTCAGCACTAGTCATCAGGGAGATGCAAAGTAAAACCACAATGAGATACCACTTCACATCAGCCAGAATGGCCATCATAAACAAATCAACAAACAACAAGTGCTGGTGAGGATGTGGAGAAAAGGGAACCCTAGTGCACTGTTGGTGGGAATGCAGACTGGTGCGGCCACTGTGGAAAACAGTATGGAATTTCCTCGAAAAACTAAAAATGGAACTGCCTTTTGACCCAGCAATTCCACTGCTGGGATTATACCTTAAGAATCCCGAAACACCAATTCAAAAGAACCTATGCACCCCAATGTTCATAGCACAGTTTACCATATCCAAGAATTGGAAGTGACCTAAGTGCCCAGCAGTAAATGAGTGGATCGAAAAGCTGTGGCACATTTACAGGATGGAATACTACACAGCAGCAAGAAAGAAAGAGCTACTACCCTTCATAACAGCATGGATGGAACTGCAGAGCATTATGCTAAGGGAAATAAGCCAGGCAGTGAAAGACGGGTACTATATGATCTCACCTATAAGTAGAACCTAATCATCAAAATAAACAAGCAAGTACAATATACCCAGCAACACTGAAATAAAAAAACAAACTGACAGTAACCAGAGGGGAGGTGGGAGGGGTATAATAGGGGAAAAGGAGGGGAAGGGCCATCAAGGAACTTTCGTAAAGGACCCGATGACAAAGCCAAAACAGTGGAAGGGTTGAGGGTGGGAGGTGGGGAGGGGTGGGCCTGGGGAAAGTGTTGGTGGGAAAATGTTGATGTGGGGATGATGGGATGCGGTTCAGGGCAGAGGGGATCAAGGGGAGAAAAAATGAGACAACTGTGATAGTATAATCAGTAAAATATATTAAAAAATAAAATGCAGCAGAAAAATAAAAGAAATGAAGTACTAATCGTGCTAAAACATGACAAACTTTAAAAACATGCTAAGTGAAAGAAGCCAGACACAAAAGACAACATATTGTATGATTTCATTTATATGAAATGTTCAGAATATGCAAATACATAGAGAAAAAGTAGATTAGTAATTGCTTAGGGCTAGGAGTTGGGAGGTAGGAGGGAGAATGGAAATGGACTGTTAATAGGTATGGGATAATATTTTATTAAAGGGGACAAAAACTGTCTGACATTATATCCTGGTAGGGGGTGCTTAACCTTGTGAATATACTAAAAAATATTGAATTGTTATTTAAATGGGTGAAATATGTGATATGTAACTTCTATCTTAATAAAGCTCTTTTTGGAAAAAAAAAGTCAATCTCAAAAGAATGGCATAGGGTTCAATATATATAACATTCTTAAAACTATAAAAATAAAGTTATGGAGAACAGATTAGTGCAGGAAGCAAGACAGAGTTGGGAGAGGATGTCACTGTCACAGGGTAATGTGTGAGAGAGTATTTTTCAGGGTGATGGAAAATTCTGTATCCTGAAATGCAATGACTGTTACACAAATCTATAAATTTGATAAAATTCCATCAAATTATATACAAAAAAGAGTGCATAATAAATGGGTATAATACAAAGAAAAAAAAGAATTAATAAGGCAGATCTAAATCCAAAATATATGTTTTAAAAAAACAGTAGCTATAAAATGTGAGTTCATATTCTTATATTTTATAACCTGTACTTAAATTTTTGTCCGATACTGTAAAAAAGTGACCCTATATAATTTAGTGAATATTCTGTATTTAATATTATAGTACTCAGTTTTACTAAAGATTATAGTAATACACAGTCTAATAGTTTCATCATCATCATACTGTTTATGTGTAATTAAATGTATAATGTGTCAATTCATGACTTATAAATGTAGATAATTTCATTGTCATTTACAGGAATTATTTGTTTCCCTATTTTTAATAAGGAAAATCTCTAAATGGCTATTAATTCCTGATTTCTATTGTTGTATAGTCTTAAGATCTGGTAGACAAAAATCACAAAAGGATGCAAGATTAAAGGGATGAAAGAGTCACTGTACTTAATGAGTGCACATGGTGTTCTGTCACAATAAATTACCCTATGACACTTATGATTAACTAGACTGCCACTTGTTCTGTGAGCTTATAGTACCATGAGCCAAGTGAGCATAATAGGAAGCTGTCTGCAAAATTAGAAGGCTGTTTTAATTTCATATTTATCACCATCTTGTCATCTGTGATAACACTTCATCATATATGTGCTCATGCCTGAAGTGATCAAAATTAAAGTTTACTTAAATACAATTATTATAGCTCAGAGCAGAACCCATGAGGCTATTCAGTGCAACAAACAATAGGTGTACAAATTAGAACGAATCGGTTCCAGTTTCAAAATGACAA
Organism: Mormoops blainvillei; assembly: GCA_004026545.1. Classification (NCBI taxonomy): domain Eukaryota; kingdom Metazoa; phylum Chordata; class Mammalia; order Chiroptera; family Mormoopidae; genus Mormoops; species Mormoops blainvillei. The sequence continues at coordinate 6,468 of PVJD01009642.1, forward strand.
CATTACAATAATCTCAAAGGATTCCCTTTCTTCAATACTCTCCATGTATTCCCATTACAGGGAAATATATACCATTAAGTCTATTGATAGTGATGTATGAATAATAATCTTTGGGGCACATTGTACTTTTTCATCATGTAATTTCAGCCTAGTCTCAATTTAGAAGAAAGCCCTAGGTAAATGTATTTTTGCAATGGTGTTATGAGGAGAGACTGTTTACTGTCAAAACACTCACAATAAAAATGCAACTAAATAATGTGGAAATATCATCAGTCATCTCATAGTTGTGTATCAAATTCAGAGCCAAGAAGAATATATATCTCACTTCATGTTTCATGTTTCTAATAAACATAGTTCTCTATTTTGATAACTGTCTTTGACCGGGAATTAAAGCTTAATCCACTGCAGTCAGGCAGGGGTTGTCCATCTCTCCGGAATAATCAACCACAGTTCAGGAACTGTTTCTATAATCCCATCCAATCTGGAAAATGCTCCCTCAGCTCTCTATCTCTGTTAGCCTCATCTAAGTCATCCTTATAAAACTAAATAACATTGCTCCAGCTAAAAATGCCTCACTCTTCTCTAAATTCTTATTGCCTTCATAATCCTTCAACCTTCATTTGCTTCATGCACATTAGCTTTTATTTTTCAAAATTTTAAATGATTTTGGGTCAGGAAATAGGATATATTTTATTTTATCCCCACAGTATCTAGGGTAACGATAACTACATCATAAATGTTTATATATTATCATTGAATTTCTTTTTACTCTGTTATAAAATTTGAGGAGCCTCAATACAAATATATAATACTCTCCTTTTCTACCCAAGTTCTGAACTAATTGAGAAATTTTAAAAGTCATGTATAGGACAATATCTCACCTTTATTGTCAGTTAAATGGATATATTAGAAGGTGGCTTGAGTATCGGGACAAAATGCATTTCCTAGAATTGACTGAACCCCATCATTATACAGATTGGTCAGGGGTAGACTCACTCTTTTTTGTCATTTTCTGCTCATTAGTCAGCACTCCAGACACATACTTTATGTTCTGTTTTTCATATAAACCATAAAGCACAGAGAAGAAACACAGAAGGGTGTTTCTTATACGCACACTCCTAAAAGAAGAGGAAGGAATTAAGCTACTCATAACCAAATCCCTTTCATAACATCCCAAGTCAGCTATTAGGTGAATGAGTAAGAAGGTAGAGATAAGCCAGGAATTTTATTTTAATAGCTAACCCTCCACATGGAAGGACTATTATGTAAGGGCTCTTCCCTAAAACTGTTAACAAAGGAAAAAGAGAAAAGTGTTTATACAAACTGTGGTGATTTAAGATTATTGTTGAACAATTTAGATTTTTTTTTTAATTCAAGAATATATTCTTAGTAGCTCTTGGTAACCAACTACATTTTGTTTCCAGTCAATTTGGAAGAGCAAGACCAAAAATCTATAGGTAACTTTTGGTTTGGTTTCCTCATCCTATTGAAAAAATGTTATAAATATGTTCAACCCTTACATAAAACATGTGATATGTAGATTTGCATAGCAGTATTAAGCATGTAATTAACAATTCATATACTCTGAGCAAAATCTTCATCTATGTCAGTGAAAAAATAGTAACATTGATATTGCTGGTAGACAAAAGTAGTCAAATACTATATTCAGATTCTTCTGCAAATTCATAATGTAACCTTAGAATGTTTGAGTGAAACTGTGAGAAAATGTCATTCAAACTACAGCAGAAAGTTAGTTGGATTATTCAATAATGTTTTCTGTAATTTAAGCTATTCTTAAATTACAGTTTTATTTATGGACATACAAAGAAATATAAGACAACAAATGAGAGCAACTGAAAATGGTTATTGAAAATATTTACAACAGCATAAAAGATCTTTTTTTTAAAAAAAGCATACTTGCTCCCTCTATCAGAACAGTTCAAAATTTTCTGGGAGTCTACTACTGGCATGATGCATGTGCCGTGTGTGTGTGTTTAGAGTCTAAATGTATTCCTAAGAGATGTGCCTTTGGGGGGAAAGTGCTTTTTGCCTGTGGTTAACTCATCAATTGGTCCTCTATGTTATCAACTGGGCTTAAATTTCTCTTAAATCACATTAGCCTATGTGTCAATGTCAAATAGTCCTTTAAACATTGAACCCAAAGTTGTGAAAATAATTTCCTGGCCAAAATATTTAGGTCATCTAGTTTGTCATATTAAATTTCATGTGAAAAGTATCAGTCTCAGGATATGCTGGTTATAATGATGATTCCATAAGAAACAGATCAAACATCATTTTTATTCTTATGCTTGATTTGTGAATGTATCTAGGTATGAATATATGCCTAACTCTTAAAATTATAACTGTAAGCCAAGATTTTAATAAATAATTGAATAGGACATAAAAAGTAAAATAAATCTTCAAAATGTAAAATGAAATTAGTATAAAATTAATGCATAAAATGTAAGCCATAAGGTCAAGTCTACTTGTTAGAAAAGAGTCTACAGATTTTGTTTCAGCATTCCTATGTGTGAATGCTAGGAAAAAAGACAACTGCTAAATTTGTCAGTAGAATCCCAGTTATTCCTGGCATAGAAAAAACAACTGGATTTCTCACATGGATTCTTGTAAAGTAGTGGCAATGGTCTACTAAGAGCCTCTACCTCTTCCTTCATTAAATAAACAACAGATTTCATTTAGTTGTTGTTTCATAATGCTCTGTTGTAAGTTGATAACACTATTCTAAAGTAGAATTTGGTTAGAATAATATCTACACGGTACCAGAATAGAATCCAGATATACCATGCAGTTATTTATAAATTAAAATAAAGATTAAAATATTTTATGAATTAGTAAAATATATCTTAGTGTGTATAAATATAAACACACACATATAATGAAACAGCCTATACTCTTACTGTGTGAGATATCCTCTGTCATTTTCCATTCAGTTCTAATATAATTCAATATTCAAAAGTTGTCCAGGAACTATTAATCTCCTGACCCACAAATGGCTGGTGTCCTAGGGAGTAAACAGTACTGGCCTGGAGAAATTTCAATCTAACATTACCTGTTATGTTTCTTAAATAAAAACGATACCAAACAGAAGCGAATTTGAGTGAGTTTTTATATCCTAAAATAGTAGATGAACACATAGATACCATCCTTTAATGATTAAAAGAGGCACTTTCACAGTTAGCAAAAGTAGAAATTCTAGGGAAAAGTTACTATCACCTTACAATGATGCAGAAGGCTGAGAAGAATCTCTGAAAAGGCATGTGGTTGCTCAAGTTTCAGATGACAGTGGCCAAGGGAACAAAGATGAGTTCACACCAGTGTGACTCAGAAAATCATTGTTAGCTCACTCTAACCCTAGGAAAATGCACAGGGAAGCCCCAGGGTTTTAGGCCATTGACTCAAACATTTTCTCCAAAAAAAAATTAAAACTCTCACAAAGAACCCTGTTAATGTCTGACTTTCAGCAGCACAATGTCTTTGTAAACTCTCTAAAATTAACTGAGTTGCAAAAACTGCCATATATTTTTGGGTAGGAAATGTTCATTCAAAGTAGCACAGGAGAAATGATACATTTACATTTTATAAGTGGGACTCATCCAAGTGAGACTGGCTAACTATGAAGTACTTTTTAGTACTTCTTACATGACAGAGAGTACATGATAGGGAATCAAAATCATGCCACTGTAATAAATTAAATAATTAATTAAAGAGAAATTGTCAGTTGCTATGTCTAGAAGTATTAAAAAATGTGTTTTCATAAAAGGATCACTTTAAAAAGAAGTGAGTCATATCTACCATAATTTTGCCTTTTAGTAGAAAAACATGGTTTTATCTGTACATTTTTCTAGTAATCAAAAAATTAATAATTAGCAGGTAGTGAAATTGGCATATGTATTTTTAACTTAGTAAAATATGAAAACCCTTACATAAGATCTTCACAAGAATTTAAAACCCTTTTAAATGTTTAATGCTGAATTTTTTAAACTATTTTATGATACTTATGCTTTTATTAATCCACTTCCTTCTGAATCTTCCTTCTCAGTTGATGATTGAATCAACTGAGATGTATGTAACTGATAACTTCTACCATTACTGTCTGCATCACTTCATCTTTCCCTTCCACAAATCAATACTATGAAAAAATGGTTTATTATTGACTTGTACACTATGAAAATGCTAGACATAAATGTAACAAACAAATATAGAGTCATTAATACAAAATGATTAGAATTTTTTTGTCAGCGATCTGATAGAGCATTTGATGGAATTAGAAGTATCATTTACAAAAAGGATATTAAGCATACAGATTTCATGTTCTTTAAAGATGGAAACTATGACACTACATCTTATAAAAACTAAGAATTTATTATTTACAAAAAGAACATTGTAATAAATATATTCCATTTTTTTCTGGTGAAATTGTAAAACTAATGAAAGTTCTTTATCATTTTTTTATGTGTAAATATTGAAGTTAATGCCTGAAAGTAAAATTTGTAAAAGCAGCATTTTAAACTATATTGGCAATTCAAACTTTCCCTCAGCATTATTAGAATTTATACGTATGTTTACCTAGTTATTATTATCCTTACAAGTTCTCATTTCTCATGTTTTCTACTGTCTTGCATTTCATAAGAATATCTATGTAAGAAAGGAAAAATGTTTTATATGTTTTAAAAAATGTCCTGTTTCCCTACCCTTTTAGGTTTATTTATTAATCTCCAACAGTTATGAGCAGTCAACTGCATATATTTATCCTGATTAATTTACTTAATTATGATTTATTTTTAAAAAGCCTCCAGATCTATGTATTTTTCCTAAAGGGAGATTAGATTATTTTATCCCCATCTAAAGTAGGTGTAGGTCAAACCAAAACACATTTTTCTTCAAAATAGAAAAATTTTTAATTCTATTTATAACTCTAATTTCATAGGTAAATCACTATACATGTATTGACTACTAAATTATGTAAATAACACCATAACAGATGTCCTGAATAATCAGGGTGCATATATACAATGGACACCTTTTCTGTTATGCATATAAGAATGATTCTCTTCCAATTTTTCATTTACTAAATATTTAAGAAGCTGTCTGTTTTTCTCACCATCATTTGGGATATTTCCAGAACACTGGTCTGTGAATAAAGTAAAAATTGTTGCTGAAAATGAATTAGCACCATCTCTGAAAGAGACAGAATTCACATAGGTGCCCAATGAAAGGTGCGATGACTCTCATAAACACCCTGTATGAGTTAATAAGAGTGAAGGTTCATTTCCATTATGACTCCACATTTGCATCTGTTGCATACCACTTAGGGTGCACCATAATATAGGCTGTGCGTGGTATAAGTTGGCAAAAGTCAACAGGGTGGGAATCAGGCAGGTCGTGAGTGTCATCAATCAGTAATAAAAACGACCATGCAGACTTTCTTTCTGGCCCGGGGCCCAAGTACCGACCATTCAAAAAGCTTCACAACCACACAGCCTTTGAGGCACGCTGCCTGCTAGTCACCTTCATTGTTGCTTCCTCCTTTTCTGCAACCGCATACACACCAGTTTGCCATCAAGTGTGTACTTCCACAAGGCCCACCGAGGACAAAGAGAAAAAAACAAATTCTCTCACTGCTTTCTTCTTCTGCCATCAATATTCTCTAAGTACAATGAGTAAGATAGCACAAAACAAGTCTGATTAAGCAAAATACAAAAAGCAAACAATATAAATGTGAGGGAAAATGAGAAAATGCAGGGGGGAGAAGTTGACAGCTTCTATCTCTGCTTAAGAGAAACTGCCTATGGCAACTCAGCAAATGTGAAACTAAAGATGGTGTGAGGAAAGGACACCCAGAAGAGAGTAAAAATGGAGAAAGTAATGGATGGAAATAACAATAACAACCAATGCTGTGGTACATAATTTTTGAGGGTGTGTAACAGAAAAGAACCCATTGACTGTCACATGGAGTGGTCGTTCATAAGCTCTTTACTAAAGGTTCAGCAACTACACTTTCTTACACAGAGAGCTCATTCTATTTTATAATTTCAACTTTTATTTTACTGCTGATAATCCTCATATCTGTGACATCAGTCCTGTTCTCTCCTTCAAACCCCAGCTATTATTTTTAAATATCTTTTTGACACTTTTATTCAGATATCTTCCTGCCTTTTGAAATCCAACATTAACCATTCTTTTCTCTTCCATAGAACCAAGGCAGCCTAGAAGAGTCAGAAAGACTTGTAGTTACTTGTTCTTGCAAACCTCTTTCATCTGACCTATTATTTGTATTTCTACTGCCACTAGTGTTGTACTATACTTTTTCAAGCCTGAATTGGTGAAATACTCAATTTAATGGTCTTTCAAACTCTAAATTTTCTCTACCTTTATTCTGTGTTTTACAACTGGACTCAATTAATTCAAATATGGTTCCCTGATTTGTAGTTTTTAGGGAGAGCTAGTTTCCAAACATATTAAATGTATTATTTCTTTGCTTGGCTTCATTTAAGCTTTAGCCAATACTTACTGAGCACAGATACCGAGTAAAGTACTTGATTACTTTATTTACCTCCTATAATATAGTGCATATAGTAGTGTTTCTATTTTCAAAATATGGAAACAGATTTACTAGTTTAAATTACTTAACCATGGTTAGTCTTAACTAGTAAGAATAGAGGAGGAATTTAAACCCATATAAAAAAAAGATAATTATGTGATGTGCTAGAGGTGTTAGTTGATGTTACTATGGTAATCATATTGCAATATATAAATGTATTGAATAAGTATGTTATACACCTTGAACTTATACAATGTTATATGTCAATTACATTTCAATTTTTAAAATAGCAAAAAAAAAAAAAAACCTATATCAACATGACTTCAAAACTGGTGCATTTAATTACTCTGCTGTACTGCTTCCACACCACTGACTTAGCTTCATTTCTTCCTCAGGTCAACTCATTTTCCTTCCATTTAAATCTCTCTGCCCCGTCTCTCATTTATTTCCATTTTTTTCTTCCTCTGTCTCTCCATCTACCTCCCCCTTCTCTCACCTCACTGTCCACACATACACACATATCTCCTTTACCATCATCCTTTTATAAAATACCTTCATTGCTTTTCATATTCTTTATCTAAGGATTTCAAAGCACAGCTGAAGTCATTGTCAAGTCCTTCTCTTTTATGAAGGCTTTCATAAATACTTGTCACTACTGATTTTCCTATGCTTTCAACACCATACACCCATACTTTATTATAGAAATTAGTATACAGTTTGCCTTGTATTACTCACTTTTTTTGTATTCTTATCTCTACAACTCCTTTAGAGTTCCTTCAAGGAAAGGAACTTGTTGTCCTCTATAATATAATATATAAATGGAAGCTGTCATTATTATTTCTATGTTACACTCCCGCACACTTTGCTGGTACCAGTGTACTAAACATAAGTGGGCATTCATTGGAATCCGTGTTCATTTGTTAATGGCAGGGCTGGAACTTAAGCAAATACTTTTGATTTTCTAATTCAGTTGAATGAAACTGAAACATTCAACCAGCTATATGCCTTTGCAACTAGAATCCTGGTAAAGGGAAGCTTTTTGTCCTTCACAATTTGAATGGTAGAACATTCAGATCAGGTTTAATTGCAGAAAGGAACTGGCAGGTTTATTATAAATAACAATGAAATCATTCAAAATGAATATCAACTGAAAAATATTTAATATTAATGCTAAGTGGTTAAAGACACTAAGTATTCACAAGGAAGTTATAAAAACATAAGACTACACATATTACTTAATCCCAAGCATCTTTAAAAAATGGAATTATAAAAGGTAATTAGAACAAAGATGAAGAATATTTTGGCTTAGGCTAAGAAAAAAAAATCTTGTAGTCGGAAATACAATGGTAATGAACTTACCAACACGGGATGATTACACATCAGAAATGTAATAAGACAGATTTCTGTCTCAGGAGAAAAATAAATTAATGAATCCTAAGTTTATATCCAAGTTTTTTATTCTTGATGCTAGATTCTATTTTCTCGAGCATCTGAAAATGCACACAGCTGAAACCACAGAACTTCTTTACCCTATTCAATTCCCTTAGACAGCTTTTTAAAAAACATCAGTGCTTAAGTACAATAAGAAACTAATTAAATCACAATCTCTAGGGATAGAGTTTGGATGAGCATATGATTTTAAATGCTGCCCACATGCCTCCAATAGGCATCTCGGACGAAGGACAGTGCCATAGAGCATGGCTTAAAGGTCAGGAAGGTTGAGAATTACAAACTGGTCATATGAGTCACAGAAAAACTGTCAAATAATTCCAGTTAAAGATCTGGCATTGATAAGAAGCATGTCACAACAATATGACCTAGAGGAATATGAATTAGATATGATAAGTGAAAATCAAAACTGTGTCCTAATTCTCACTTATTTTTGTAAACATTTGGTGGGATATGGGCAGCTAAGTCGTTTATTACTTCTGAGCTTCATTTGCCAGATTTTTCACACTTATGACTATGAATTGGCCAGTGGGACTTAGTTTTCCCTTAGCCAGCCTTACGGCTGCTAAATGCAGCATTCAAATATGGCCCATTTACGTGTTATTAACACAGAATCTGTTGATATCAAATCCTTCAGTCTCTGAACGAGTCACCGAGTATTTTCAACTAAACTGATGGACAGTTCCACGGGCACACATTCCAAGATTACAGTAACATTAAATCAGAAAATAGTAATACGAAATAGAGCGAGAACTAAAAATTGTTTACTGTGAACAAATTTCTGCCTTTATGCATGTTTTCCAGGCAGTTCTGAGATTATTGTTCTTGAGATAATAAATTCAGATGAGGGTATTAGAAGCCAAATTGGATAAAAGTTGACACCAAAAATTAAAAATAAAATGACTAAAATAATCTTTATTTAAGGGCTTAAAACACACACACACAAACAGATCTCATAAATAATACAATATGACCTCAGCAATAAAGACTAAACTAAAAATACTTGAAGTTCTAGCCTAAATTTGTAATATTTTAAACTATAAGTACAGGGCAAATTAATAAGACTGTGCCATGGACCTAAAAAAAAAAAGAGAGAGAGAGAGAGAGAGAGATACAGACACCAGTTGCTGTGCATTCATCAAATAAAATGTTAGCCTTTAAATTATTATACAATTTATCATAAACTTGTTTGATTAACAAAATTTTTTAATGAACGTGTGTTATGATATAAAGTATAAAATATACTTCACAGTGCTATTGAGAAAACTCATTTCCAAAACAAGAGAAAAATCTGTTAAATTAAGCTAAATCCAATCAAAAGCTTCATGTCAAGCATTTATATTACAATCAAAGGCCAACTGTCAAGCTCTTAGAGCACTAAGGGTGAGATTAAGATGGGGAAACATTGGGCACAGATGATAGACAAGTTGTGCAATGATTAAAATATATTAGCATATAAAGAAAAATAAAAATGACAAGAGGCATCCAAGCACATATTTAAATTAAACAAATAGGAATGATTTATCATCAAATCCTGTGTTAATATTTAAGATTCTATTTCAAAAGCAGCCTTAATGAATTCTTCTTCTCCCCAGAGATGTACCCATAATTTTCTCCATGAAATTTACTTTTGGATGTGCCATCTTAAAGGTTGCAGGTCATCCTGAATGGAAACTGAAAGGGTGGCTTCATACTGAGTTCCTGGGAACACTAGGTTCCGTCTTTGTTTGTGATTGCAGATGTTTTTCTGGAATTTCTCAATCATTCTTGACTTAAGTATGCCACTAAGAGCTAGCCTGAGTGACCACCATTCACGGACCTCATACTCTAATGTTTATGTGCCTAGCAACACCCTAAAACCATGCTTTGCTTCAATAGTTTGAAAGAGAAATCTGGGGACTCTTCCTCAGTAAACTCAATCAAAAGAAGTACTGAATTCATAATTATTTAGTTTTACTTATTGAACAGATTTCAAAAAACCCAAAACATTCTAAAGAGGAAGTCTGGCTTTGAACTGATGTTATACAGTATTTTATCCACTCTACAAGATGAGCTCTCTCTTTTAACTAAGGTAAAGAGAGTAAATGAGTATATTTACACATAACGCTGATAATTCTATCCAGCTAAGACAATTGACTCAGACTGATGCCTTTTTGATGCTTTTCAAAAACATTTGCTGAGAGCCAGTGTTCCTTGTGTATGAATTCCAGATTGACACAGATTCAAAATAAAACAAATTATCTTATTTTCCTGTTTTATCACTGTTCCAGAATCTTTTTAGTGCTGTTTGTGGAATACCTTGCAGAGTTTCTGATGGATATCATACTCCATTCCCACCTTTGTAGGTCAAGGAAGGGCAGAGACTAGTGGAGATGTCTGCTTATTTTGTAATAAGAGCACACATCATCCATCTCTTTCATTGCAGTGAGAATCTCAAAGTTATATAAAAAAGAAACCATTTGTCCTACTTCCTATTGTGCTTAGCCAAAATATTTTGGGGGGAATGTTATTTTTGATTAATAATGAGAGAGGAATATTAGAAATAACTGAAGGACAAGGAAATGATAAAAAATGTTATTCAATAAAATGTAATGTAACTGAGAGATAATCTTCTTGATTAAAGTGGCCAACAGAGTGTTCGGAATAATGGATAAAATAAACCCATACTAAGGTATATCATGTTTCGGAACATCGAAGACCATGAGAAATTTCATTGAGTTCCATAAATTAAGGGGCAAAAGAACTCATGCTAATGTGCAACAAATCAACGTTCAAATGGCAAAATGGCTTCAGGCTTCCAAGAAGCTATAAGATACTAGAGTAAAGCCTTCAAAATATTGAAGGAAATGCTTTTCAATCTTGAATGTCATTGTCAGCCAAATGATAAATAAAATGTAAGAAGGGAATATAGTACAAAGGCATTTTTAGCCTCAAAAAATTAACTTTCCCATGTACTCATCTGAAAGAAGCTGCTGGAGAATTTGCTCTTAAAGTCATTTCAATAGCCAACCAAGAGGACAGAAAACCAACTAAGTAGGGATTCCAGTTTCTGAGACACATGAAAGAAATATCAAGATGACAATGAAGGGAGATTCTAGAATGACAAATATAAGCTAAGTGGTGGGAGGATTGCTTTGTGCCCCTCTTAGCCTATTGATAGTAACGCTATAGCTTACAAATGTCTGCGGACACTCACCTGGGCCTTCTGGGAGCCCGCACTGACATTTCTCCTTTGGAAGCCCCTGTTGTGGTTGAATCAGCCGGATGTGCCTCAGCAACAACCATCTGGACTGTTTGAAAAGCAATAAAAAACTTATTACTCACAAGCCCTGAACAGTATACAGCATGCCTGGGACCACACAAAGAGGCTGCAAAGGGGTGGGGTGGGGGCAGGGAGAAAGAGAGACAGAGAGACAGAGAGAACCTTGAGTTCTGCTTTTTTGGGGATTAAGGGTGGGGTGCCTAAGGTTTTACAAATTCACTCTTGATTGATGGATTTAAAGCATAAGGTCTTAGGAGAATTAAATTGTAGGAAGGGAAACACAAGCCATCAAATGGTTAGTTCTCTAGGTCAACCATAGATCTCTAAAACAAAAGGAACTTCAGCGGTGGGTGGACTGGCTCCTAATCTTGTCCTGTAGCTGGCAATGTATTTATTGGAGATAGTCGTCTTTGAAGTGGATGCCAAGGCAATCAATAGCTTAATGTCAGGCCTTGCGTTACAACAAAAAAGGTAAACTTGTAGGCCTTTATGTGATTAAAAAAAAAGGTATGGAATGATTAAAATATATTATTGTATAAAAGTGAAAACAATGAGCCGACTAAGAGCACATTTTAATTAAACAATTAGAATGAATTTTGATAAAATTGTGTGTTTGGATGTGTGTGTGGTTGTAAGAGGAGTGTGTTTATTATTCAAATTAGAATTTCAGGGTATCTTATTTGGAGTTATGAGATGATCAGTAAGGTACCAGACATCCCACCTTTGTTATTAGCCAGTTGATTCCCAACAAAAAGTAATCAACAGACACATGTTAGAGTCCCTCACTCCGCATCAGTCAAATGTACATTTTCCTTTGTTTACACACGCATCTTCTTCCTTTGCCCTTAATTCTTCATCCCACCCCAGTTAATCTGGTATTTCTTCTTGACTAAAATTGCTTTGATTAAAAACATAAATAAAGTAATGCTAAATTTAACAGATGCTTTTTTATCCCCATCTGACTTGATGCTTCAGAAACAGGATAGTTGACAATTTACCACATGTTCTCTTAGTGGTAGCAGGCTTTCTTAGTCGGTATGGAATTAGATTGGGGCTGCTCAGTTCTAGAAGATATATGGCCAAGGCCTGATTAATCAGAGTTTGTAATTATAATATTCTTAGCATTGAAAATTGGTTCATAAGATTGACACATGAACTGACTGAATGACCTCACCACTAATTCCCAGAATTTTGATCTAGTAACAAGGCAGGAGACACTCCCTTTTCTATGTACTTGGGGAAAAGAGAATGTAAATCTGGAAAATGGGTCAAATAGTCAACGGCAAACATTTCAATAACACTTTCATTAACTTGTCTGCTGCCTTTTGTGTCCCTCCACAAACTTACTGCTTTGCACACCACTATCATGGGGGTGGAGCTGAAAGATAGGAAAGGCACTGGATTTGGTTTTTTGATTTTTATTGTTTTGGTTTTTAAGCCCCTAGATACCACATACTTGAAACTACAATACACATATTTCCAAACAAATCTCCTATTTTCTTAGATTTTTGTTTTTTTAACTCACAAATGAAAGTTCCTTCAGAATATAGCCATTCATCACATTTGAGAGTTAGCTTAGTAAACTATGTAAGTATGAGAGTTGCAAAGTCTAACTTTCTGTGTGATTTTGGGTAAGGTGGTTAACTTTTGGAAGCTTAATCGCACCATATGTAAAATACCGAAAACAGTAAACTAATCTTAGATGATTTGAGAGGATTAAATAAGGTAAAACATAAAGTTCATAATAAAGGGTGTAGAACATAACAAAATAATATATTTTTACTAATATTGTTGCAATTATTATATTATTACTCTTCCCTTCTGCTTAAAACACTCTCTTCATTTCGTCTTACTTGCTCCACATTCAGGTGGTTTTCCTGTGACCTGTCTTACTGTTTCTTCTCAGTTCCTATAACATTTATCCTACTTTACCTGAAACTACGCATTGATATTTCTCAGGACTCAATCCATTTCCCCTTGTAGATTTATATCCAAAGGAACTTCTACTTTATGTCTCACAGTGAACTTGAACTTTTTCATTTTATCACTTTCATGATCTCTCTCATTCTTACCAGTTTCTCCTATAGGGTTTTACATCTCAGCAAGTGGTGATTCCTTGTAATTCCTCAAACAATTCCTCAGAGTAAAAGCACAAGAATCATTACTGACACCTTTCTTTTTCTTGCCGGAAATCCAATCAAGTGTTAAGTGCCATCAATTCTTCCTTCATTTGTATGTCCATTCAGTTCTCTATTTCTCTGCTGCTGTCCCGGTCATTGTTGCCTTTCATAACGGTACTTCACTTCTTCAATTTTTACCTCATATCTATCTCATCTATTTTTCTGCATAGAGGACAGAATGGCCTTTCAAAAATGAAAATGGGATATGTTACTTTCCTACTTAAAAGCTGTCAATCTCTTCTCATTGTCGCAATGTAGTCACAAATCTTTGCTTTGCTCTGTGTTGTGATTTACCACATCGGTTTGCTTTCTGTTTATTGAATGATCAAGCGCTCTGCCTGCCCATGAGATGTTGACAGGCCATTGCTTCTGTCTGCAACTTTCTTCCTGGCTTAGTCATATCTAATCATATCCCATGACTGGCTCTTTTAATATCACACTGTATTTTGTAACTTTCCAGTACTAATCACAAAGCTTGGGACTTAATGGGGCTCAAAAAATGTTAATGAATAACACTTATATAAAGATCCTTTGCTGTATATTATAGAAAATAAAAAGGAGTAGAAAACAAATTACTGTGACTAATGGTTACCATCTACTTGGAGGCTGAGAGTCACTTTTATGTGTCAACTTGACTGGGGGACAGGGTTCCCTGATATTTGCTCAAACAGTATTCTGGGCGTTTCTGTGAGGGTGTTTGTGAATGAGGTTAACATTTAAACTGGTAGACTGTGTAAAGCAGATTCTTCTTCCTAATGTGGGTGGGCCTCTATCGATCAGTTGAAAACTTGAATAGAACAAAAAGGCTGACCCTCCCGTGAATGAGAAGAGTTCTTTCTTGCCTGTCTTCAACTGAGACACTGGCTTTTTCTTACCTTCAGACTCAAACTAAGACATCAGCTCTTCTTAGGTCTTAAGCTTGCTAGCCTTTGGATGAGAACTACATCATTGGCTCTTCTGGGTCTCGGGCTTTTGGACTTTGACTGTAACTACACCACTGACTACCCTGGGTCTCCAGCTTGTCACTCACCCTACAGATCTTCAGACCTGCCCACCTCCATAATCACCTGAACCAACAACTTGATATAAATATTTTGATAGAGAGATAGATAGGCAGATACAAAGAGAGAACTCCCCCCACTGGTCCTGACTAATACAGGAGCATTGTGCAAATGCAACCAAAGTGACTTATTAATTAATTAAGAACATCTTTGAAGATGTGAACCTCAGTCATTGTGGCATTGCTTTAGAACTTAAGAGTTCTGAATCAGCACAATGTATCTCAAAAAATGCACCTGTATTCTCTGCTGTAGTGGACACAGTGACTGGCATAATAGGCATCCCCACAAATGTAATCTAAATAAATATTTTAAAGGACTGGCCCCATCAAATATGTACAACTTCCTATACATATTTAAGCAGAATTGTACAAATAAATGCTCTGTGCATTATTTAATAAATAGTTTACTCAAGCAACTCCTTATTTTATGAGAAAAAAATACATCCAAATAGAAAGTACACATGAAAATCAATTTTAGTTCAATACAGATTTAAAATCAAAAAGCAATTTAAAAAATATACACAAGAAAAAATAGTAAAATGTCTTTGTGACTGCACAGTTAAATTTCTTTAGAAAAAAAACAATAAAAATCTGAACAAAAAATAAATTTACCTACAGTAGATTTTAAAACATCTATACAAACAACAACAAAAAACATCTGTAATTTAGGCATGATAGAATAACTGGTATCAAAATAACTTTGTTTTTAAAAGCAATTATAAAAATGGGACAAAATCAATTTGTGTGAAGGAATTGAAAAAGTAAAGGAAGTATCTGAAAAGCTATTATTCATGAGAAAAGAAAGCACAAGAGGTGAAATCCACATAAACCCTGGCTTTTCTTGAAAGCCATTCACAGGCTCTGCAGGGGTCTAAGGTCCATGAGGGCTGTGATCTCCCTTGCAGTGAAGACAAAGAGATCAGAGACCTCAGAGATATCAGAGGCAAACAATGGAAAAGTATGAGACAAAGAACCCCACGTAAGGGAACTGCATAGAAGGGAGCCCAAAGCTCTGCAGTCTAACACGCCCTAAGTCACTGCCTGTCTCCTAAGCTGTCAGATCAATAAAAACTACCACTACACGCAGCTATATGGATGAATCTCACAAAGTTGAAAGGAAGAAGCTAGACACAGAATAATACACACTGTATGATTCCAGTTATATGAAGTTCAAGGATAGAGAAAATTAATCTG
Source organism: Mormoops blainvillei (assembly GCA_004026545.1). Lineage (NCBI taxonomy): Eukaryota > Metazoa > Chordata > Mammalia > Chiroptera > Mormoopidae > Mormoops > Mormoops blainvillei. Next base: position 22,175 of record PVJD01009642.1, read on the forward strand.
TAGATCTGTAGTGATACTATTTTGAACTTTAAATGATCGATTTAGGACCTATATCAACATTACTTAGTCTAAAAAAAAAAGGAAACAAAACAAATTGTCAACAATGTATATAACAGCATCCAGTTAACACTGAAAAATTTCAAAATAATGTTTTATGGAGTTTTTGAATATATATACTTGAAACCTGAAGTTAATATTTGACAAAATTTGGTGAGAATACATTTATTATTCTGTGTGCTAAAGAAAAATAAATTTTTTAAGGTATATGTTCTTTTCTTTAAACACTTCTGTCCTATAAATTATGTTCCCAGTTGAAAAGTTGCTTCAGTGAAAGCATTACCTCAGTTCGAAAAAATTGTGTACTTTTGACAGAATTATTACTTCAGAAATGTATTTCTCAGAAGGATGCCTTCATGTATTATGTGTGGTTTAGATTTACTACTAAAAAATACATTATCCAAACAAAGTCTGTCTGATTGGTTAAGACATTAGTCACATTCCATTTCAACTAGGAATATTTAATAATGAAAAGTCTTGAATATTTATGATTTAAGAATGTATATGGTATTTTTGCAATAAAATACAGTAGAGTATATCAAATGTAATTTTTCCTCAAGAAGTACACAGTTTAATAATAAAGAGATAGCAATACTTTTGGTACTATAGTTACTTACAACTTCAAATTCAAATTTCTCAATTGACCAAAGAAAAGGATAAAATAGTTCATCATACAAAAATATATGGGCACTTAGAAATTATCCAAATTTTTTTCATCTATATTGGGCCTAAACTCAGTGACAGAATATCTATAGGTCTAGCACATGTCAGTGTTTTCATTTTCAATGTCAATTACCTGACATGTCTTTAAATCCCAACAGAGGACTTTTCTCGGTTCATGGGAACATATTCTAAAACACAGTTTTAGAACATAATCAAGAACTTAAAGTATAAAATAAATCTTTTTATATAGGTCTTAATTGGTAACCTTAAACAAATCATTCATCTTTGTCATGAACATATCTTTATGTGACTTTCCTGAAACCTAAATTTATCTGTGATAGTAAAGAATTGTTTATTTTCTTACTTGATTTTGAGTTAGGCTATGTAAGTATAAGACCAAAAAAAAAAAAAATTCTAGCTGATAACCATAAAAGAGAAATTTTCTCTCCAGGAAGGTCAAAATTAACAAACTTAAAGTTGTTTTTTTTAATTGTTGTTCATATGCAGTTGTCTCCATTTTTTTATTCATTAAAATTTTTAAAAGAGGTCAAATCTATCTTCTTATTTTATCTATAACAGAAATAAAATATCTGAAGATCACAGCAAAATTTCCATTGTTCAATGTTAAGTTTAACCACATTTCACTTGTCAGAAAAAATATGTGCTAACAAAATACACTCAATACAGTACCAGACAAATTCCATTCAATTATTATATATAGTATATAAGTATATAAATGTTTTTATATATATTCATTCAAGAGAATAAATAACTGATCGGAATTTCTTTCTTGGGCTGGTTTCCCTTCAAAATGACACAATAACACCTTACGGAGAACTGGATTGGTTGCATTTTTCCCCTTCATAATCCATGCAGTAGGAGGCTTCCTTATAATTTTAAACCTAGTCGACTACTTATCAACAATAAAAATAGACATTCTCATTTGGTAATTTTTAGAATAATAAGAAACAGAGATTTCTCTCTGAATGTTATTATATGTGTGTACGTTTTTAGATATTAAAGTGAAGCAGTAATATCCAGTTTTGACATGTTTAGACCAGGCAATTTTAACCATCACAATGAAACTAGGAACAGAAAATACAGGATAGTAAAAATTTCTGGTTCTCAGCTCAGAGACGCAGATATTGCAAGTTCATAGGCACATGTAACTTGATATACCCGTAACTTTGTAGCTCAGTAGGCAAAATTTTATTGAATTTTTTGGGACATATTGAAAGAGGATAAGAACATTCAAGTGAAACTTCTTCAGAATAATTTTGCAACAACTAAGAATCTGACAATTTCTTTTATTTTATATATTTTAAATAATATGGCTTTGGTGCAAGATAAATTTGTAAAGACAAATCAATAGATACATTATTCACATGACAGAAAGTTAAAAATTCTGTATAAAAAAATAGAAAACTATTATAAATCTACTCCATATGAACAAAAAGGTAGAGGAAAGAATGAAGATGATAAGGAAGCACATGACCTAGTTTTTTTAGAGAGACCTAAACTGAATACCTAGAGATGAAAAAGACAATACAATAAAATAAAAGCACTCGAAATGGGGTTAATACCAGATTATACACTGCAGGTGAAAAGAATAACTAGACACAAAGCAGGAGAAAGCAAGAACAAACATAGTAACCAAACAGGAATAAGTTTGAGGATAATCTGGTATTGATAAACACAAACTGGAATCCAAGATGAAAAATGGCAATCTGTAAGACAAACTAGAACCCACAGTTTTCTCTGACTGCATCTTACCTCAGTGACACAAATGACATGCACAAGAAGCTAGTGGCTTTCACACGGTGCTCGGCCCAGCTAAAGAAAGAGATTTGTTAAAAGCTAAAGAAGATAGGGACCTGAATGTCATTCCACAAGAAGTCAGCTAACAAATCAGGAAAAATACAGCGAGCAGCACTTGTGCCTGGAACCATGTACCAACCTAATGCTTCACTACTGCCTTCCAAATCACAAGCAAAGTTTTCTTGCAGCCAATGTTCACCTGGAACCATAGAGAGATGAGAATTCTGGGAAAGACAGCTCCAGTTTAGCTACGTTGACAAAGTACGAATTCGCCACAGTCCTCTTTTTTACAAATTGACAGCCATACCTCACTCTTTAGAACACCATTAATTTACAAACAAACACACATTTGTGCTTCCATCTAGGCAACAATCTCTCCTACAATTGAAAATAGTTAACTGTTACCCTAAATAATGCAAAGTTCCTTTGCCCATCTTTGGGTGATGTTTATTCCTCTCCCAGCTGAGTCTCAATCCTTCTTTGATATACTTTAACATAATGCTGATAAATTATATATATATATATATAAAACATAATATACAGAATATATAATAAATTATCTATGTACATAACACACTCATATATGTATATATAATACATGTAAGTAATAGTGCAAAATTGAGAATAATTTTTACCTATGGGAAGAATGGTAGAGAAATGGGGGCAGATGGGATACGGAAGCTCTATCTCGAATTAAAAAGTTTGTATGTATAATGACACGAAGAGAACGATTAAAACATTCAGATTTTTAAAGCCCTATTTTAAAAACACACATTTGTACAGTTTTTTGAATCCTCGGAATGTTTTATAATAAAAATACCATGGGGCAAACCTAAGGGTAAAGCCGAATGAGTTTCGTCATTCGATTAAAGGAAAGGTCAATTAGCTGATTTACATTTTTAATTGTTATTCCAACACTTACATGCTGAATATACTTGGAGGATAATTAAGACATTTTTGCCCTAAGAGGCAAAATATTTGTTATTATATAATTATCCCAATTTGTGTGGTATCCTCATTCTAGCTGCTCTCCCGCAGAGAGGCTGCGGCCGCTCTGATGCGAGGACAGGAGCCGGGCCTCGCTTTCAGCGGACGCAGGGACGTGACGCAGAGCAGCAGTGCGTGCTGACTCCGGAATCTGAATTTAAAATGTAGGGAAGGATTTCTTGATTATATATTATAATGAGAATGGGGTTGTTTATTAATAAGTATAGCAGAAGTTAAAATAAAAAGGAAGTAATGTTTTACGTGGAAATAATCTCCGGATGTCTATTTCTTTCTCTCTTTTAAATATTTAATTAAATTATGTCGTTTCCATGGTAAATCTCTGTACTGGCTAAAAATACACTTGAAAATGATAGTCTGTGTTTTTCTGGCGCTAAGGGAAAATTGTCAAGGGATAAAGACTTGTTCATGCCTAAACGTTTTAGTCTTATTTTCTGAGTTTCAGTAGTGGTGTTTGCTCCTTAAGCAAGACTGTCATATTGTTGATTTTATCCTAGACAAAGCACAGGTGATCAGCACAAAACAGGCAGACTAAAAATACTTGATTTTTGTAATTCCTCATTCCTTCTCACTTTTGATGCATGCATTATCCTTCCCCCCCCTTCATTAACTCAATTTAACACTTCCTCAGGTCATATTTTTGATTATCTTTATAATCAAGAAGCTAATTTACTTTAACTTCTTATATATATAATATATATATTACTTTAACTTCTTATATATATTTTTATATAAATGATAAACTATAAGTGAATATCTGGGGCTATAAAAAATACTCTGTGTATGTTCTTTGTGCTCAAGAAATTTGCAATTCACTGGGAGAGAATAATTTGATTATAAAAACAATTATTTTTGAATATCATAATGCTTTGTTAGAAATTGAATAGTATAAGAAAGAACTATCCAATTACTTACAATACAGTTTCTAGCAATTTGATGGTTTTAACATTTTTCTGAAGATCACATTTCTCCATCATACTACAACATAAAGTGACATACCAGATGAGTAGGAAGTGGCAAGTACTATGAGTGCTTTTAGAACACACACATGAGGAGGATAAGAGGACGAATCTGCAGGCTCAGGGGCCTGTCACATACGTAAAGTGTTTAGAATTATGAACATTGTGAATGGATTCAAGTGAGGGCAGAACGGACCATGTTAACATTATTTTTACTGACTCATATCCCCTGATTCCAATCATGGGCTCTGAGCAGGCTTCAATTTACTCCACACTCATGGTGACTAAAGGGAATTGTGTACCATATCTAAGCATGAAGACTTCTGTGCTGCACAGACATGGGACACCTGAAAAAGACACTTGGCATTTGTATACAAACACCACATACATGTGGAGAATTTATGTTAGAAAGGGCAGATCTCAATTAATAAGAGAGTGGAAGTGATAGACAAATCTTCCACTTCACCCATCAGGCACACAACTACACAGCGACTCAGGAGTCAAGCATTCAAAGGCCATGGTAGTTGCCAACTCAGTAAAGCACTTTCATTGTGGCTTTCACTCCTTCTTGTCTCGGGTTCCTCATTCCTTACTCATCTCCTCAGTTTGTTACATAATATCCAAGCAAGTCACTTAACTTCTGTATTTCTGGGTGTCTTTATAAGATTAGGATAGCAGTAATAATAGTTATCTAATTGTCATAAGGGTTAGATGAGTTACCAATTGTAAACTAATTAGAATAGTGCCTGTAACATCATAAGCATTTTGTATATCATTAACAACTAAAAAACAGTGAGGATGGGGTTTTCAAAAATTAGACAGAATGGCCCCCAATAAATATATATTATATAATATAAATAAGAAATAGAATTTTCCAGGACAATGCAACTTTCTTATTTGTACTGCCTTCAGTGCCCAAATTTCCCCATTTCCATGCCATCAAAATTGATTTCACTGTATTTTAAATCCACTTACACAATGAAATGCTGATGAAAATCTGAAGCATGAGCCCTCAGATCATCAAGCATGATGAAAACTGTCCACTGAGAATAATAATAGACTTCCCAATGAACAAGTTAAAGATGTTGCTGATAACAAATTCTGAGAAGTATTTACTAAACACAGTCAAGGCAAAGACTTACAAAATAAGGTTTCCAGGTTACTAGTATAAGTAGATAAATGATAGGTACTTACGTACATACATACATACATACATAATACATGCATTCCTCTCTCATGAGGCTCTGTAAAAAGTGAAGAAAGGAGGCTAAGGTATAATACCTTATGAATCCCAATCGTGATAGTTCATTTCCTTAAGGGAATAAGGGAGGAACACTCCTGAACACTTCCCTTAGGTCACTGACCAAGCATCCTACATCCATCTTCTTCCAGTAGAAAACAATTAATTCATAATAATACCTGGCCTTTCAAATAGCCTCTAGCCTTGCACAAGGAAAATACCTCTAAGAACTAATGAATTCTCCTTTACTATAATACACCATTTCTTCAAATATTCTATAAAATTTCTGTCCTAAGACATCTTTTTCTCCAAAGTATAATTAAATTCATTCTTTATATTATAAAGAAAAATATTTTCACGTTTAATTATACAGAGAAAAAGAAGTTTCATAAAGTTTCGTGGTCTGCATGGAAAAAATTGATAATGGGGTTGGAATCTGGGTAACAACAAAACCTCCAAAAGCCCTTTTCCTCAGTATTTTAGATACTTAAAAGTATTTTTACATAGATATAGATGATATAGACATAGATACAGATATAGATAAATATAGATATAAACATTTTAGGTGGATATCTATATAAGTATATGTACATATCTAGATAGGTAGGTAGATGGACAGATGGATCTTCTATTTTCAATCTTCTTGCTGTCATAAATATTATTATCACCATGGAAGCAGCCTCATGCTCAGCTGTCATCAGACATGAGCAGCCACTCCATGTACTCATTATAGTGTATTTAATAAAATCGAGGTTGAAACACTTCACACAATGAAATGATGTTACAGACATTTTTATCAGTAAATGGATTTGGGCCCTGGCCAGGCTGCTCAGTTTGTTGGAGCATCATTCCATACGCCAGAATGTTGTGGGTTCAATGCCCAGTCAGAGCACACATGAGAGGCAACCAATCTATGTTTCTCTGTCATAGGGATGTGGTGTTTCTCCCCTCAATCTCTCTCTCTCTCTTTCTCTCTCACCCGCCCACCCTCTAAAATCAATAAAACATATCCTCGGGTGAGGATTAAAAAAATAAGTGGATTTGGTAAAGGGTATTAAAGGGTTTATCTGAGTATAAAAAATCACTTGAGAATCATTCTTGCTGCTAATGGCCATCTGGGTAAATTACTGCTTCTCCTCAATTATATTTTTGGAGAGAGAGTTGTTACCCTCAACTACACAGTCATTCTTCAGAGAACAATGTTAAATACATTTGCTCTGGATATATTATTCAACCCCTCCTTCCATCACATCAGTTTATTGATATTCAGAAAAAGAGAAAGCATGTATAATAAATGAGTACTTTATTATTTTATAGCAAAACCTGCCATGGCTGTTATTTTTTAAAAATGCCTGCATGGAAGTTTTATTTTGAAGGACTGACATTTTCCTCTTATGGAATCGAAGCTCCTGAGTAAATCAAAAGATACGGATTACAAAGAATACAGTGGAGGCATCTAATCATATCTGAAGGTAAGTACAAGCGCTATATAGGTGTCTACCAGTCCATGCTGGGACATCGACAATTTTCTTTTACTTTTTATTTTAACTATCATCGAGCTTGGCTTACTTGACCTTAAGTGATACTGCAAATCAAATGTGGAGTATAAACAGATTCCAGATGTCAAAAGACCTCTCTTTCTAAACTTTTTACATTGTTTTTACATATTTTCTTAGATGATTTTGTTTCCATATTAGATCAATAAATGAAAGAAACAGCTTGATTTACTGACAAGCTTAGTTTTTCTTTCTGTCTCAGATGATGTCTTAATATTTCATCCCTCTTGATTGTAAAGAAGAAGAAATCCTCATTTCCCTATCTTTGCATTTACCTTGTCATCTCATGATGCCAGAGAGTATTCCTTACCAACTCCCCAGCCAATATCAGAGCTTCTACCTTTGTGGAATATATTACCATGGTGCTTAGAAGGAGGGTATGAAATGACTGAATACATCAATAAAAGAACATGCAAGCATAATGCTAACTTTCCATTTCTACAGCTGGATGGCTCTATGTGGGGTGAGGGAATACCACAGAAATCCAGTAGTGAAATTATAAAAAGTTTATAATTTACATTCCTGACATTGCTGAGTTTATATACAAATGACCGAGAAATACACTGGAGAGTAAGAAAGATGATCGAGGGAACTCAAATCATAGAATCATTGCCCCCAATGCCTAATGAGTATAACGCAACAAATCATAAAGAGAGAAATTTATAATGGTAACCAAGGAGGAAGGGATGCAACTCATTCCAAAAAAATTAATGGAGATTCTGGTACTTTATTCCAGCCTTCATACCATGTCCAAAACACACAGTCATACCTACAGTCATACACACCACTTTCAGAATTAATAAATACCAAGACAGATGAGTGACTAAGGGACCAACTTTGAGACTTCCCATCACTACACTTGAATTTGGAAAGAAGTGAACTAAGGAAACAAATAGACACTCCTGGAAAAAGTTTTTAAAAATTTTTGAGAGTAGGAACTTTTATATAAGACACAAGATTTTAGCAGAGGCAAGAAAAGTATAAAATTCTGACATTTTCCAGTGTTCCTCGCAGAAATGTGGTAACGACTAGAAGCCCGGAGTTATTCATCTCTTAAAAATAATAGGTATCTTAAATCCTGGTAGAGGATATTTGCCAGAATCTTAGAAGAAAGAACAGAATAGCAAACTGAGCCTCTCCCACGCATTTAGACTGCAAAAACAGGATAAAACACACCTCTAACTGGAGCTCAGCAGGAAGGCTAACAGTCCCAGATAAGTATAGAAGTACTTAGCATAAAGGAAAATTTCTTTCAAGATAGAGTAATTTGAAGGGCTGGCCACCTTGAATATGAGCAAATGACAAATAGCACAGCACAGCAATATGGGATCTGTAATAAAGAGTAGAGTGCATAAGAAATAAAGGGGTAAAGAAATGAAGGTAGAGAAAGAGAAATAAAAGAAGAAATATAACAAACAATAAAAAAGAAACAAAATAAGGAGCTCCTTTTGGAAGAAAACATAATAGAATGATCAGAAGGAACTGAAAAGACAAGAAAATAAGAACATAAATTCAAAAATGTAAGACCACGTGGTGAGATTAAAAGGTATTTATTATCTGAAAAGGAAGGGCTTAGGAACTAAAACAAGAAACAAAAGCAGCTGTTTGAGAGAAATACATTGCAATCCCATAATAGAACAAACATGGATGAAAATCTGATCACTTTCCCAAAAGAATTTGTGCTAATCAAAGTGTACAGAAAAAAGACCAAGACTAAAGAAAGAAGAGCCCATGGCTTTTATCTGACTGATCAAGAGGTTCTGTGCCTTCAAAAATGGAAAGAAATAATGAACATCTTTGAAAATTCAAAATATGCCCAGACTTTAGAATATGCTTTTATGTCCATTTCCAAAATACAAAGCGTTGTTAACGTCCCATATCTCATTGCACCATCACTAATAATTGCATGAGGTTAGGTCTAACTTTTTCCTACTTAGTAGGCAATTAAACTGAGGCACAGAGAAATTGGCCTGCCCAAGACCAAATGTGAAGGAAGTTAAGGAAAAAGAAATAGCTCAGATATTCTTGACTTAGAGCTCCACTCCCGCCTTTGCTCTGATTGATTGGAGATGACCCATTAAGGGAAAGATCAGCGGTGAGGGGGAAAAAATAAGTGTAAAATCCTGAAGGCTGGAAGAGAACATAGTCATTTATTTGTCATTTTTAAATGTCTATCTTTGTCCCAGATCATAAGCAGTTTCATATCCTATATACCAAATGACATCCCCAGGGACTGAATGAAAATAGCTCAAATTGGATGAAATGCAGCAGTAGTTCCTATAGGGACCAATAACAAATAAACAGCCTCATTAAAGCTGTAAATGCTTATAAAGTACATCAGAGCAGGAACAGCCAAGAGTGAAGCACAGGTGTACACAGTTACTACCAATATTTAGCATCAATTAAATTTAGAATATAATTTAGAGTAATTTATGGGAAAATTTAGGCATATGAGGATCTCCCAGCCAGACAATGATAGAAGAAACAGCAGTACAAGATTGCAGCCTCTACTTTGTGCCGCCTTCAGCTCCCTTAATTTGCCTTCTTTCTCCCTCTCTCTCTCTGCCCCCCTCCCCACTTTTCCCTTCCTGTTAAAAACTATCTAATGCCTTCTGTGATTCACTGATATGTCCTACATTGGCCTTTCTCTTTTGAAAGTTATCCCATATGTGCTCATACCATCGTTACATTCTTTCTTCCTCCTGGATTTTTAGAACTATGTTTCAGCGACATGACTAACACTATATTTACTAATATGTGTTTTACAGTGAAAGTACTTTTAATAAAATGCATTCTGTAAAGAGAGAAGAGGAATGAGGAATAGTTATTTGAGGATGATAGGGCAAAAAGTATGATTATTAAAATGCCTATAATTATAATTCCCACTTTTGCTCTTTAATTCCAGAAAACTAAATTTAGCATGATTGGTTAATTCCTACCACACTCTGAATACAAAATAAAATTTTCATCAATATGAGCTAATGCACTTTGTATTGAAACTACAATGGAATGCAACTGGCAGAATTAATTCTAATGGTTTTAAGGTCGGTAGTAAGTAGCTCCATAAATAAAAATGATGTCTAAGGGAAAAGTTAATTTATTCTCAAATTAAATTTACAAACTGAATTTACTGGCTGATCTTTACATTTACATTAGAGTAAAAAGCTATCGTAGAATAAATTATTTGAAAATCACATTACTAGTTTGCCTAGAACCTAGTCAAAAGTGACTTTTAAATTGTTGAAAACTGAAAATATATGTTGTCTGTATGTGAGACTTTAGTTAAAATATTAACACTCTAGGCGACAGTTTCCTCATCTGTGAGGTGAATATAAGATAGACTAAAATAGGTTCTTTTCCCTTGGGAAAACAAATCTTTTTTCAAGAAACTATATATGCACTTCAGCCTTGAAAACAATTTCTCAATGTCTCATAATTTGATACAAAATTATACGTAGGTTCCTGTGTGCATTGTTCTAGGCAGAAACTCAGTAAGTTTCATCAGACTCCATGTGAAGCGGACTGCATGTTTATTTGCCTCTCTAATATTCTACTAATGCCATGACGTGGTTTGTTAACTTCAGTTCATGATAATAATCTGTGGAGGCTGTTGAAAACAAGGATCACTGGAACACAGGATTCATGATGTCTGGGGTCAAGCCTATGTAAGAAACACTGTTATAAGCCACAGGCCCCATCAGAATGTAGATGTGATAACCAAAAAGCTGTTCAAAGCTTTCAAAAAGATAAAACAAAATATTATTTTATTGTCTGTGCTGATTAGCAAAACCAGTTTACTGAGAATCCAAGCCCTTTAAATTTGCTTTGTTGATATATTGACTCTCATTCAGATGGTTCTGCTCTTTATACTTTTATAGACAAGGAAAAGAATGGAGGTGAGGTTTAGCTGAGTAGATTTAAGTCCATGTAGAATACCTGACAAAAATTTTAGACATATAGGAGAACAAACTATTAATTAAAATATGATTGGAGTTCCATGTGCCCACACCACCCTACCCTTAAGGATTTAATATAGTTGTGCTAGTTCTGTTCTTTTGTATTACTCTAACTTGCAGTGACCCAACTTTCTTCTTATTAAGGGGCCATTTTCTGCATTCCTTTTAATTCTACAGAATTAAAATTCATTATGAAATCAAAGCCATTACTTTTAAATTTTTTTATTCCATTGCTTATCTTGGCTACAAAGTCATGCCCTTTGAAGTCAGTGAAGTACCCCGGAGAATTTTCAAGGGGCCATGAGACACACTGGTTACATTACATATTTCTAATATTGCTGATAAGAAATGGAAATTTCTATAATACTTTGGATGAAATTATTAGCTAAAAGCTAAGGAAAATGACTGCAACACAACAGAAAATTCATGTAAATTACTTTTTAAACACTACTGCCAGGTTGAAAAATGAAAAGTCTAACAAACCATAAATATTCTCATGAAGCCCTATATATGAAGTTGCAGCAAATTAGGACTTTCTCTTTAAAAAATAAAATAAATAAACTCCTGTCCTCTAACTCGAGTCCTAGAAAGTAATCCTATGTCAAATGAAGAACGAACCCAGACTTAGTAAGAAGAGACTTTATTCTCAAGGATAACTGCAGAGCAGTAAAGGGACTGTCGTAAGAGGGAAAAGACTATTGCAGTGGAGAGAAGGCTCTGACTGTACGATCAGCAAACATCTCAGGGATTAGTCTAAAAGATTTCATTTCTAGAGAGGGGTGAGTAAGATGAGAAAAAGCAGAGTGTAAGGAAATCGGATGAAGGGCTGACGTGATAGGGTAGTAGAGCTGAGGATGTTTCACCTCAGGTCAGACTATTCTGAGGTGGGGTTTTTACAAAGAGACTGTATATTGGTTCAGGCTGAAGGTGGGCCAAAGTGAAGAGGCGGGTCTGGGGGATCTAAATGGTGGGTGGAGACGAACATATTATCTAATCATTTGTGAGACAAAGAATTGGAATTTGGTGGGTCTGTGTCTGGCCATGTCATGGGTAAACAAGGGGCATCCATGAGTTGTTGCTAAGTTATGTGGGGAAGAGTAGTTCTTTGCAGTAAGTTGTACCCAAGAAAGCAAAAGGTCAGCAGATTTCTTACCCTTTATTCTTTTCCAGGCTTAGAGGACTCTGATAAAAGTCTGCATTGTCACAGGTTTTCCAAATGTCACCACAAAATACCACATGTACTTTGTATTTCTACCTGGTTGAGTGTCCTTCATAGGCAGAAACTGACCTCTCATTCACGTGGAGAGGCTGTCCTCTGAAGGATGGGGTGGGGCAGTGGAAGAACAGGAGGTTCAGATGTGATGGGTAAGTGCAGAGCAGAGAGAGCCGCCCTCACCTGTGGGCACGCTGAAGAGGGAGGCTGAACTGCGAAGGAGCCATCCGGAGATGTCTGTTGCCCCATCGCTGAAACACATGTTTTGTCAAGGCCACTGAATATAGACAGTTTCTCCCAGAGAGTGTAGCAGAAAAAGATGACTCCGGCAGCCAAATTTAAACTCATGGAATCTTATATCTGGTCTATTAATTGAACTCAAAGATTTTTTTCTATAAAAGAAATTGCTATTGCTTATTATGCTGGGCTGCCAGACATGAAGGCGTCATTCATATCTAATTTTAAACCTTTAGGAGTAACAACTCCTTGGCTATTTTCAAAGTTTATATATGACTTAATGCTTCTAAATCAAATTTAGCATTCTTAAGAAGCAGATTCTTAAGCATTTCCATTTAATAAACGACCTAAATTCAATAATCATTTTTAAAATTCTCTGAACCTTCTCCTACCCCTTTTCCTTATCATCATCAATATTTAAAACATAAACGACACAAGCTGCAGAGAAACTGGACCATTTCCACAAGCCGGGTACCACATGCGCATACACTCTCCTGGCTGCGTCTCTCTGCCTCCTCCCTGGGAAACCTGGGAGACCTCGAACTGCAGGTGCGCACTTGTCCACTGGTAGAAGTGGCGTTCCTGTACTAGACTTCATAAAGAGTCGTGGAGTCTTATAAGACAGCAAAGAGAAGACAGATCAACGCAAGCCTCCACAAGACCAGAACAGGTGGACGGTAATTCTTCTTATTACAAGACTAAGTGGCCTTGGCTGGTGTGGCTCAGTGGATTGAGTACTGGCCTGTGAACTAAAGAGCAGCTGGTTCGATTCCCAGTCAGGGCACATGCCTGGGTTGCAGGCCAGGTCCCCAGTAGGGGGCACACAAGAGGCAACCACACACCAGTGTTTCTCTCCCTCTCTCCCTCCTTTCCCCCTCTCTAAAAATAAATAATAAAATTCAAAAAAAAAAAAAAGAAAGAAAGGCTAGGTAGACCTTTTGCCTTAAGCCTGGTGCTTTTATTTCAGTGATTCTCATGATTAGGGGAAACAGATAGGCATTTTAAGAGCTGGTGCTAAAAAGTAAGAGACAAAAAATAATTAAATCTATTTTCATGGTGCCATATGGAACTGTTATTATTTTAATCGTCACTCTATTTATTTAGTCACAGATATTTTAAAGAAAGTATTCTCTGTAATTAGCCCTTAAATTTAAAGCTGCCCTTTGTGATTAATATTTCTATTTCAATGTGCTCCTATTATCTATTTATACATGATTTTAGCTTACAAAAATATTGATTTAAGTGGAAAAATACCTAGATTACAATGTAATGTGCACAAGAAACACAGCCCTGGAGTTTAGCCAGGTATTATGGAATAATGACAGGGTATAATAATTTTACATGTATTGCCACATGTTAAAGGTATATTTGACTAGGATAATAAAACATTATAAGTAGATACTAATACTTTATTATTTAAGCTAATAAATCCCAAATATAATGCTTGTCTATAATGGTCCATAGAATTTTCATGATTTGTATCTCTAAAATATACATAAAACATATGTCTGAGATAAAAAAATAAACAAATGTAATTATTTATCTAATTGCTTCAAGCTGCAGACGTCAGCAGAGAATGATATATGCACATTCGTGCCAAAGAAGAAGAGGAAGAGCAGGCCACGTGCGCGCGTTGGAATTAAACCGTCTGGGCCTGGCCGCCAGCTTTACCGCTCGCCTTGGACGGGCTGCCCTCCACCTCATTTCCTCAACTGTCTGTGAATGTTAAAATAGTATTAAGTTCAAAGTTTGTTCTGACAATTAAATGAGCTAATTAATTATTATGAAGCTCATTGAAAAATCCCTGGCATATTTTTAGACACTCAATACATGTTAGTTATTATAGGACACATGACCTTAGTGAAGACTCATTTTTCTGTGTTCTAAATTTATCGACTTTCTTGTTATTGCACAGTCTTAGCATGTAATGGTTACTGCTAGCTGATTGAAGACGGGCACTGTGCCAAGTGTCATGCACTCACATGAACACATATGTATAAGCACAAAATCTCATTTGCTATTTTTCACATCTAAGAGCTTATAATTATTATTATTATGTCCATAATACCAAACAGGAGAGGCATGGAGTTGCAGAGTAACTTCTCCAAGATCACAGACTACTTAAACAATGGGGAAAAAACACTACCCTAATAATCAGCAAAACTTAGACTCTCATTCAAAGTATATCATTTACTAGCTGTATTATCTAAAGGAAGTTAATTGTCTGAGCTGTTTTTTCCCCTGTAAAATGGGAATAACACTGTGTACCTCTTTCCCATTCTTGAATTAATGGAGATAATTAAACAATGTGATAATGAAGAAAACACCCCATAAGGTGGAATAGGAATATTTGAAGATTTCTCCACATGTATTATACAGGTCTCTTTCAAAGTGCTTTAGGTCGCCATGCTCTTCCCCGCCTGCTTAATTTAGCATGGAACCTGGTTTTCCTTTGATCCACAACTCTGTTATTCCCTCCAGGAATGCCCGAAGGAAAGGAGGATCTTCTTTATAATTTTAGCTGATGTCTGAATGTGAAGGCATGGGGCTTCCCTTATCTGCCTTGTGCTTACAGGTTGCCCGGAGATGTAGCTGCCTGTGGTTGCTACAGACACTCATTTGAAATGCTAAACTCCAGTAAATTTCTCCTTCTCTGGCCTGAAAATAAATTTGTGTTGCTTCTCAAAACTACTCGGGGCTGGGGTGGCGTGTGGGGGGATTCCCGAAATGGAGCTACTGAGATTTGTTTTACAGAACACAACCATCTCCTCAAAGTAGAGACTGCCAGAAACAGGGTTTCAGGGACTACGGCTGACCCCCACCTCACATTCTTATACCAAGAGTCACTAAGTCCTCTAAAACATAGGACAAACCCTTACCCCTCCCTGCCCAGAATTCTCCTAGTTTGTATACCCCAGAGTCCCACTGTGTCTCTCGGGTTTCTTCAAAGGAGCCACAGTTTACCAAACAAGTGTGAATCCAGCAAAAAACTTTGACCGTGACAATCATATACCTTTCAATTTTGCAAAACATGTTTTTAAAATTGCCATTGGTATTCTGACTACAATAATCTGAAAGACAAAATTATGCATGGCAAAACTATGGCAAGAATAATGGAACCATAACTATGGCTATATTGTTTGAGTTATCAATTTACAATAGGAAAAATCTAAAATAAATATACAGAATTTAAGTCATTATCCCAGAAATATATTAAAAGCTATTTTTAGGAGTCTATTGGTAATTAATGGGTATTTGTTATATATTTAATACACTGCTAAGAGATTCAGTGTATTCTTAAAAAGTAAGATAAGATTTCTAGTGCTAAAGCACTTGGCTGTTTAATAATAACATAGAGCACTTACATACTTTAAACATGAGAATAAGATAGAAAATATTTTTAAATGTATAGGTATAAATAATGTGGGCGAGAAAAAAGCAATATAGACTACAAAGAGGGCTTCTTGAAGAAGAGGGAATCAAGTTGGCCTTTCACATTCTTCCTTGATAAAAAAGAAAAAGCTTTGTAAATAAGAAATAGAAGGTAAATTGGTTAATCTCATAGAAGTTATTACCACAGAAACTACTTCATTTATCATACTCAGTGGTGAATGCTAAAAGCTTTCCATCTGTAATCGGAAATGAGAACAGAACACCTGCTATCACTATTTCTATTCTGCATCACTTTGAAGACCCTTGCTTGTAGGATGTTGCAAGAAAACAAAATAAAAATATAAAAATTAGAAACAAAGAAATGAAACTCATAATTCACTAATATTATTTTTTAAGAAAATAAAAAATAAAATCCATATAAACTGTTACAAGTAATAAGCGAGTTTAGCAAATTTGCTCATTGTCATCTTACAATCCAAGTCAGTTTTATTTCTATATAAGAGAAGCAAACATTACATATAATTTTATAAATTAAATATAATCTTAAAAAATTTAACAACAGCCTCTAAATTTTTCAATGCCAAAAATAAATCTCATGGAAGTTATATAAGATCTCTATATAGTAAACAATAAGACATTATTGGGAGAAAGTAAAGAAGATTTAAATAAATAAACATTATGGGTTGGAAGACAAAATTACAAAGGTTTCCATTTTTTCCCATTGATCTATGAGTCAACAAAAAAAAACAATCAAAATCTCAGTTGATTTATTATTTGTAGAAATCAATAAGCAGGCTCTAAATTTACATGAAATTTTAAAGAATAGTGAGGATGCTTTTAATAAAGAAAAGGTCAATAATTTGCTTCACTAGCAATAAAATCTTATCCTAAAGCTTCTATAATAAAAAAGAGTAATGTTGGTGCAAGGATGAACAAGCTGACCAATGGACTGGAGAGTCCAGAAGAAGGAATACATACAGTGACACTGAATTAAGGAAAGATATGACTGAAAAAAAATGGAGAGATGGTGCTTGGCTAACTGTAAATCCATAAGGAAAATCACTGAAACTTGGTGTAAGCAATATACAAAATCAATTCCAGATATATTATTGATCTAAATTTAAAAGTCAAGATGATAAAGCTTCTGGAAGATAATATGTAGAGGAGAATATATTCATGATTTGGTAGAAGGAAAAATCTGTTACACAAGTCACAAAGAGCATTTAGCCATACAGCGGGGAAAGGTCTAAACCGGACTATACTACAATTAAGAAATCCCATATTTTCCAAAGAAAGCATAAGAGACTGAAAGGTGAGCCGAAGACCGGACAAAGATATTTATAATTCATAACTAATGAATAGTTGAAATTCAAACAATATGAAGAACTCTTACAAATTAACAAGGAAAGGAAACAAAACTCAAGACAAATAGGCAAAGAACTTAAACAGGTGACATTTCTCTTCTCATTATTCCCTCAGATATGAGCCTTGTGCCAAAGGCCACAAACTTATAAAGATTCTCAAGTACACTGATCGTATGGAAAGACAAATCAAAACCCAAGGTGGCTTAAGTAAATATGACTGTCAATATTAAGTACAGTGAGTTTGTAGAGTAATGAAAAAGCCAATAAACTGTTAGTAGGAGTGAAAGTTGGTAAAAATCAGTTTAGAAAATAGTTTGAAATTATCTACTGAAACTGGACAAAGACTTCCCATATTATTCAGCATTTCCACTTCAAGATACATACAAAAAAGGAGTGTGAGAAATTGTACAGCAAGACACATGTAAGGGTGTTCATGTCACTACTATTGGCAATAGTCAGAAACTGGGGAGGAGAAAGGAGGGCCCGAAAAACTACTGCCCATTAACAGTAAAGGGCATGAGTGAATTGTAGAATACTTACATTGTAAAATAACACATAGCAATAAATATAAATGAACTGTAGCAGAAAAATAAATGAAACTTTCAAATGCGATGCTGGAAAAAAGTTCTATACATTAACATATAAATTTTAAAAACAACAGAAATCAAGCTATATTATTTATGGATGCATGATTATGTGATAAAGATATAAAAAATAAAAATATAAATTTCATAACAGTGAGGGCAGTGGTTACTTTTGAGGGGAGGGAGGTACTACTGATTCAGAGGGGTTGTGACCAAGATTTCTGAGATAATGTCAAAGTTGAACATCTTGAACAGAGTAGAAGTTACACGGGTGTTCCCTTTGTGATAAATTATTGAACCATACATTTATGTTTTGTGCACATCTCTCTACATGCTGTATTTTTAAAAGTTAACAAAATGAAAATAATGATGTCAGTTATGCCTGGAAGAGAACATTAGCCAGATTCTGATCTGCTACATGTGGTTTTGGCATTTAATATTGCCGTCTTCTTTGAAAGCAAGGCTTTCACCTAAGTTCTGTTCGGACTCAGCTAACCCTCACCGCTACTATTGAATGAAGAACACTTAGCACGAGTTGGAGCTTACTGATCCAGTGAGACCTGTCAACCTGTCATTTTTCTTTGATGGCATTAGACAGACAGCTGGACACAGATCATGGAGTTTCTTAAACGCCCAGTTAAGTTATTTATACATTATTCTGAAGTCAATGTTTCTTTTTTTTTTTGCATTTCTCAGATCACAGACCACCTACCTTGAAATATACATTGTGTTTACCAGAAATTTAGTTTCCAAATCAACTCAATTACAGTTTTGAGAGGTAGAAACCCATGCAAATATGTTTAAAAATTTTTTTTTATCTAATTCTTATATGCACAAAAGATTGGCTCAGTTGCTATGAGCAATGTGATATCATGAAAGATTTTTTTATAAATTAAGGAGCAACATGTTCACAGTGATAAGCCACATTGAAACCCTTGAGATGTACATGGAGTTATTTTTGTCTATTTTTAACTTATAATGAAGCTGAAGAAAACAAGGTTAAGAACATTAATTAGCAAGTTCACTTCCAATGGCAAGCAATGCTAAATAAGTTGCCTGTAAATTATTTGTTAATCAGAAATAACTCTGGTTGATAGATGGGCAGCAGTTTTTAAATACAGAAGGTTGTACTTGAACCACCTGCTCTCCCAAAATAGAAAGCCAGGGTTGAGAAATCTTCCTCCATTCATGATATGTTTCATAGTTAGGCGGTACGCCATCTGGTAACAAGTTATTTCTGTTATGTGCCCAGTGACTAACAAATGAATTCATATGATAAAGGGTGGGCCAATTATGATTGGGGGACGGTTAATTATTTCTATAACTAGGTATATAGAAAAAAGTAAATTAAATTAAAATTTTTATATTGTAATAAAAATGCTAAGAATCACATTACTTTCAAATTTATTTTGTAAACATCCTATGCACATAGTACTTTATATTTTCCAAATTCAACATGCAAGTAGCCCCACTGGTAGTGGGTCAAACTACTCTCTCCCAAAATTGATGTGATTTTAGCCCCCAGGTTTGGGACTCACTAAGGGAGAAGGGCAGGAAAATATGAAGATAGACTGTTAAAAAACAGGTATAATTTCAAAAAAGTTCATGATAGTGCTAAAAGAACAATAGAGACAAACAAAAAAGCTACTATTGACTATCTTAACCATTGTCAATGACAATGGCTCCTAACCAGGAACAATTTTTCCACCCAGAAGACATTGCAAGGTTTCAAGACATCTTTGGTTGTCACAACTTGGAGGAGTGGTACTGGCATCTAAAGGGTAGAGGCAAAGTGTGCTGCTGTACATCCTACAACACACAGACCAGCACCCCTCCCCATGCGCATGCACAAAAATTTACAGTCCAAATGTCAATGGTGGTGAAATGGAGAAACCTTGATCAAATGAAACATATTCAGTCTATAAACAGACTCTAAAAGGGGAAAAACTACAGAGTAATTTAATGCATGCTTTATATTAGTTTTAGTGAGGACGCTGCCATATGTGAGTGTGATAACCTTAGGGTTTTGTTTTTATTAAGAATAAACATGATATTTATTGTTTGTTAACTATATGATGGACAGGAAGAGTGATGAGTTAGCCAAGGTAAGCCTGAAAACTAAGAACTATATTATAAAGAAGAGTGGTCAGCAGAAATAGTAATACAAAATGACCAGATAAAGACGGGCTTTATTGGTGGATTGCAAGACCGATGTTTAACCAAATGTTCATAAAAGATATTTGATTGTGCAGAATAAGTTGTCCCAGAAGGGGAAATCTCTATGACTCTACTAATTATAATAAGATATTAATAAGCATAAAGTCAATAACTGTTTAATGTATCTGTAGCCTAAACTTAATAGATAAGGGAGCATAAAAGGGAGATACAAGAAAAGAAATGAATTTACAGTCTTGTAAAATAGCACATAACCCTGTATTAAGAGAGGAAGACACACCACCTAGTGTGTGTGTAAGCTTGGAACTGATTTTTACTGCTGGGGTAAAACCATGTCTTGTTTTCAGACCAAGAATCAAATAATTAAAAAATACGAACTTGATATATTGGCTTGAGAGAACATTATTATTTGGTGGTTACTATTCAAGCGGATGAATACAAATGCTAATTTTGTAAACCCAGGAATCTAGAGTATCAATATCTTTGTAATGGTTTGTGTTAGTTTACCAATAAGATTTGCAATCATTCAGGATTTCCGTATATATATTTGACTAAGAGGTTGAAGCATTGAAAAGAGTCCTTACATTAGATTACTTTTATTGACGTTCAGAATTTACCTAGAGTTTAACCAACTTTTAAGTGGTCAAATATTATTTATAAATGTGTATTCTTATTCACTAGAAATATAAGTAGCATACGGAGATGGGTAATTTGCTTAATGACATACAGGCTTAATACACGGAGTGTTAAAAAAGGAAAGGAAGCAGTGAGTGCTCCTTTTAACACACAACAGTGCCCAAACCCTACTGATGAGAAATGGCAGTAAGGACAAGTTGAGATTCTGGCGATGAGTGGTCCTTAAGTCAAATCTTGCCTGCTGCCTGTGTTTGTAAACCTGTGTGCTAAGGGTGGTTAACACATTTTTAAATAGTTGAAAAAACTCAAAATAAGAATAGTATTTTATGACACATAAATTACATGACAATCAGATTTTAGTGTCTAGAAGTGTGTTGTTTGGTGTGCTATTAGAACACTGCCATGCTTGTTCAGTTACATATGGCCTCCGATTTTGCACTGTAGTATCAGAGTTATCCAGTTGTGACATAGACATGCACTGACAAAGCCCAAAATATTTCTCATCGCGCCCTTTCCAGAAAGTTTGCTAATTCTTAGGTAGCAGTTATAAGCTTGGGCCCCTGAACAACACACACTGGGTTTGAATGCCAGATCTGCCTCTACCGGTCATGACATGAGCAAGTTTCTCAAATTCTGAGTACCCCAGTATCTCCATCTGGGAAATGGTAACAAAATTATTGACCACCTTATAGGTTGGCTGCAAAGAGTAAACCTAGTGCATGGGGAAGACCTAGAAGCATGTCTGGAAGTCCTTACCAAAGGTTCTTCCTATCACTGACTGTACTAGATTTATTTATTGTTACTTCCGCATAATGGTAGAGGAGTGTATGTGCTATCAGCTTAGAAATGTGCAACTGTAAAAGTTGTACATGTATTTATAGTCATAATGTAAAATTTATATTCCTTCTAAATTTCAGGTCCCTGATGCAAAGCCAATTAAACTTATACACTGGCCCCAGGTCACAAGGAGTTGTAAGAGGGGGGATTCAGAGTGTGGTGGAACCACATGATCGTTAGAACCACACAGACGTGGGACGAATTATAACTCTTCCCCTAGCAATGTGGTTTAAGGCAGCTCAGCCTACCTTTACGAGCACTGTTTTTCTCATCTCCATTATAGAAAATATTATACCAGCAACACAAATGCAAATACACGTGCCTGGACTTGCTGAATTTCAAACAATGAGACCCGGGTGTTTTCAATTTTTAAAAACATGAATATGAGCTTTAGGTGGACATGTAGGCATGGCTGAGAATCACAAAATTAAAATATTTATGTGAGATCTAAATGAAATTGAGTGTCAGGCTAACAGAGGAACTGAGGCAGCTAGTCTCCGCAAACCCAATACTTTCTAACATTCTGAATATCGCCCATTTAGGGGTAATGAAAAAGTTGACATTTTTATCCCAGGAAATTAGAAAGAATCACTTCTGTGCACTAACAACAGATAATAGACATTGCATACTGTAGTTTCCCAACCTCTGGAGGGGAAATAAAAAACCCTCTATGCAATACTTAGATTATCCTCAAACTCTCCGCATTGAAAAACAAGACTATTTCCAGAACTTACCAAATAGTTAATAATTGATAGCATTAGAAGTTTGAATATAAAGGGCACATTCTCTTTAAAGGGGATATTTCTACAAAAATTAGACCCTTTCCCCTTAAGTACTGTTGTAAGCTTATTAACACTTTAGAAATCACTGGAGAACCTGTAAGGCAGTGCTTACACAGCCCTGCTCTAGTCTAAATGGTTCAACATCAATACAAAGTCTCATTAACCTTATCACTTTCTAGTCCTTGAGCACAATGGGATATGTCAGGCAGCTGCCACTGTCTGCGTGCTCGAATGCATAAACTTAATGGGCCTGGAGAACAAGACTTCCAGCAGAGCCACCAGCTATTCAGAGGTACTTTTCAGCTAGCAAATATGTTACTCCGAACCATCCAGCTATTATTGGAATGTATGGAGCCTTTAATTTTGGTTTAATGATGTTTTTGTAAGGGAGACTTTAATAAAATTTAGACCACAATTCAAAAGTCCAAGAAAAATAAAAAGGACTCTCATTCCTACACAGCCTAGTGACATTAGATAACGCCATGTGATAACATCCTCAGCTTCTTCCCAGATGCTACACAACTGCTTTTGAAAGATAACTTCACCTTGTGGATTCAATTGTGCAAAGCCTAAGGATAAGTTTCAAAATAAACTCAGTTCTCTTGGAACTATTGCAAGAGAAAGAAAATATTTTTAACTGGACCTAATTGCCAGAGATGTCTAAAAGTTGTTTTTAATAAATAAATAAAAATCTAAAAATAGAATAAAAATTGAAAATAGAAAAATAGATACAAACAATGAGGAAGGAATAAATGAAGGTAAAATAAAATATTTTGTTTTTCTTATTCTTAGCTGCTCTCATAGATGACTGTTCAAAGTAATAGGAGCCACACGTGTTGGGTAATTGTAGCATCTGGATAGGTTAAAAGGATGACAGCAATGTTTCTTATATTTATGTTATATAAAGGGAGGGATTTGGTGTACTTCTCAATGCCACTTATCTTAAGGTTCATAACGTGCATATTACTGGTGATGTTAAATTTTCTCACTTGAGTTAGGAGGTGTCTGCCATGTTTCTCCTCTAAAAAATTACTAGATACCCTTTGTAATTAATAATTGTCTTGTGGGGAGATACTTTAAGACAGTGCAAATATCCTCTTTCTCTTCATACTTTGGCCCACTAGTTTTAACATCTATCGAAACCCTCAAGTGATACCTGCTTTTTGCCTAATGGTTATTTTCTTTTCTCACTATTCTTTCTACACTTGTTAATTGGAATTCTGTTGTACGAAAAAGATGTCCTTGGGGTAGGGACTGGGTGGAGGGAGGCAAAGGGGGGAAATGGAGAATGTCTGTAATAATGTCAACAATTAAAATAAGGAAAAGAAAAAAATGAAATAAGTGTAAAAATAGAGCAAAATGTTAAGGAAGCAAAAATCATCTAAATACTAAAATACAAAGAGGAGGAGGAGGAAGAAGAAGCATACCATATGCTAAAACATCAAAGCTTGTCTGCAGCCCCAATGTCTTTCCTCTGACTCAGACAACCAATTGCCTCATCAACTTCATCACTTGGGTGTCAAGTGAGTGTCTTTAACTTTACAGTCTAAAACTGAAGCCCTATTATGTTTCCCAAACCTGCTCCTCTTACAATCTCCCACATCTCAGTAATTCCATTCACTTATTGGATCGGACCAAAATTCTTAAAGTTAGCCTCTTTCTTTCACACTCCCTTCTTAATATTCTAAAGGGCAGTTAAAATGCTCCTGTCGAAAGCTGTCAGATTATGTTACATCCCTGGCCATTCATTATAGTAGCTGTGTTCATATTTATCTTTCCTGCTTCAACAAGAGGCCTCTGCATATGTCATGATTTATTCACATTTTTGTGGCCAGATCCTAGCACAGAACTTGGTATTTAATAAGCAAGATGTATTGATGTTTGATCCTTCTTTTGTACTTTATTTTTACTTTGGGAAAGAAAATATGCAATAAAACATAAATATTCAAAGCTCCCGGCACCAAGCAGTACAGGGAAGTTGAATGAATCAAGCTGCTGGTGCTGTGTTGATGACACACACATCCCTAAGTGAAAAGATCATCTCTGTTCTTTCCTCTATGGTATGCCTGTGACTATTATTGGCAATACTTCCATCTCACTACAGGCCATTAACTTCATTCCATTTCTCCTATCAAAAGACAAGTAGAAAAGAGAGATGCAGACAGGAATAAGAGACAAAGGCAGAACATGGATACAGGAAGGAAAGAGGAAAGAAGAGCAGTCCAGTGCAGAGGAGAGAGCAGGAAAACCTGGGTCTGTCAGATACCACGCAGGCAGTTATATCACACAGCTTTGCAGAAGCAAGGAAATCGGTGGGCAGTAAACTCTAGAAGGTGATCACATTTAAACTGAGATGCAGGGAAGGAATCAAAGGGAGTTGTGCCACAGGGAAGAGGAATACTATAAAACAGAGAGATTAATTCACCCCTTAAAGGTTTCACAAAATCTTAAATATAAAGAGGTGTAAATTTTTGATGCCTGTTTGTCAAGCTTAAGTGAATGAATGGTGATGGTTTGATTAAGACTGTCACATTTTTCTTTGCTGCATGCTAAGTAGTTCTGTCCTGAAATACTATGCCTTTAAATTCCTGCTTTTCTAAAAAGTAAGCTAAAACATTCATTTGCTTGATGTTTCATTTGGGAAGGGTTTTAAGGGACACCAAAAGCTTATTCTAAGAAAGATCACTTTACTCATTAGTCTTATATTTACCTTATTTTGATCTATAAAACTTTTCTACATTAAATATTTAGCCAGTGACCTTGAAAAGAGACCCAACTTCAACTTAAATGTCAGCAGAAACAAATGCCAGTTTTTATGAAAATTTTGTTTATGAATTTTAAATGTGAGAATGCTGTTCTTTGGTTTTTAAAAATATTCCATTCTCTTTTCAGTTGTTTAAATTAGTTCAATTCAGACAGGGAGATCTTATGAATATTGATCATTAAAATTTTATCACTTGCCAGTACTAAAATAATTTCTAGAACTAATTCTGTGACATTTAACAAAAATTTGCACTCTGTGCTTTTTATCATATTATCTTTTAGAATTATTTTCAATGTTATTTTATTGACAGTTACAATGATTAACTTGGCACTATAGGGAATGCCTTGGATTGAGAAGATGTACATAGGTTAAAAAAAAATTATCTCAAGTTGGTAGAGCTAGAAGAATCGAAAAAAGGACTTTGGTCATAAAATTCTTATAGAGGTATAAAGTAAAGGTATGTGGTCATCAGCTAATTTAAAATTATAATGTATTATAATTAATAAATTAGAATATTTCTTTTGATTTCGTTATAAAAAAGATATTGTATGTTTCTCTTTCCATGTCCTTTCCTCTGACTCTGGTAAAATATGAAGAGTAAAGAAGTATTATATAAATTACTATTGTGTGTTTAAAACTAATAATTTCTTTGTTTCTATTATCTACTTGAGCATATTTAGACTTTTATTATAATATTAAATAAACCAAGGTACCAAAAACCTATAAACAGGGCTTTACTATAATAATAGCTATCATAGTAAAATAGAGTGTTTATGTGTCAGACACTATGCTAAGTCATTTTACATGCATTATCTTGTTGGAATATTATAATAACCCTATTAAATAAGTACCATAGAATAAAGACTTAGAGAGCTCTGTGAACACGTCAACAGTTAGTTGCTGATCTGGGGTTTGAATTCAGGTTTGTCTGATTCCGGCAGTGAAGCCTTTGACCAGTGTGGTAGATGGCATTATCTTCGGAATGTCTGCTGCGCTTCTTACAGGGCCCCTTGCTGTGGAGGACGATACCTCCCCACCTCACTGACTTCAGACTTCATCACGCGACTGGCTTTGGCAAGTGGAAGATAAAAATTGACACATGCCACTTCCAAACAAAAGCTTTATAAGCCATCATATGGTTCTCCACCTTCTTGTTTTGCCCTTTCTCTCAACCCTGGCAGTGTCCCCCAGGGAGCTGTTTCTCCAGTCTAGGCCTCAGGTGATGGCAACACCCATCAATGCCCCCAAGCACGTGATAAACATGCAATGAAAAGTCGCCGCTATGCGCCAATGAGACCTACAGGTCAATTTTTGTTATAGCACAATTAGCCCAGCTTGATGGATATCAACACTACTCTGTTTGTGTCTATATTTGCTTATTCCTCCATGGAGAGAAATTTATCTGTAATGTAAATATTTTCCTTTGCTGCAAATAAACTAGAATCAAAATTTCCTTCCCTGAAAAACATTGTGAATACATCA
Source organism: Mormoops blainvillei (assembly GCA_004026545.1). Classification (NCBI taxonomy): domain Eukaryota; kingdom Metazoa; phylum Chordata; class Mammalia; order Chiroptera; family Mormoopidae; genus Mormoops; species Mormoops blainvillei. Next base: position 48,896 of record PVJD01009642.1, read on the forward strand.
TAAAGTCCTTTGGTAAGCTCTGTAAATTCACAGCATAATTAAATTATGAGGACATGAGAATTATGAAATGCAGGCTCTGGTTGGATGCTGCACGACAGGCATGTCAAGTAGAAAAGCAAGGACTTTCCACAGATGATTTGCCATTACCCCCTGTTAATAACACCTCTCTTGATACTGGCTAAGCTATTGAAGCTCTGTCTGCAAGTACATTTTAAAACAGGATCTGTTGACAGGTGCAGCTCCAAGGACTACTTCATCCTCAGTAAAATTTCATTTCTCTCACATTCAACTCCATCCCTAAAATGGTACTTATACACCCACTGCCACCTGATGCCTTTATTGTAAAGAAAGACTAGTGTTTCATCTAGTTTTTAATCTTTTGCCCTTTTCAGTGGATAGTAGAACCACAGGAATTAGTGATGAAAATGATCAATTACTTTTCCTCTTACATTTTTTATACTCATAGTCAGCATCTTCCCAACAGTGTACATGAATAAAAAAGCACAGGTGAGCTAAAATCCTCAACTGTAGAGAAGCAGCTATCTACACAGCTAGCGGTGGTCATGTACTTTACTTAGAAAGATTATCTGATAGATGTCATCTTATTTTAAATTCAGTCTCTTTGGCTCAGTTTGTGTCCACTGATTTTTATTTTGGTTGAAATTTGTTCAAAAACAAGATAGGCAGCCATGAATTTCTCATTTGCAACCATTTGCGTGTCTGGGAAGTGACTTACCGATTTTCTAGTTGAATAGTCGGTGCTCACTCTTTGGCGGACGAGCCCTGTTATCACCGCTGTCTGGGCCCTGACTCACCTGAGCAGCATTGTAGACAAGGGCGCTGCGTCTGCGATTGGAGCAGCCATATATCAAATGCCCGTACAGTGACTAAAGAGAGACATTAGGTACAATGTAAATAGATTTTAAATGATTACTCTAGCCTCTTTATGGGTCAAACCTAGCAAAAGCAGTTTGTCACCTCCTAGGTCAAGGCCACTGTCCCCAGTACCAACTTTTTGGCAGATGTTTTTAATGAAGCTGAAACCAGTATCGGTAACGTCTAGTGAATACAAGTAAATTAAAAAGTTATGTCCCTCCCTTGTATCAGCAGATTTTTTGACATTTTTCAAGGATTATTTTGTGGTTAAAGTAATATATTTTAGGAAATTCCATCAGGAGGCATATATATTATAGTAATTAAAAAGGAAGTTAGGACATACTACTGATCATCTACTCCTTATAAACAGGTTGTAGTATAGGTGGAACACTGAGTCTTCCCTCTGACTTTATCTTTTGCTCTGCTGCTCATCTTACTTAGTGCTTAAAAAAATCTATCCAGGCCAACACCGTCCAGTATAGCTTTCTGTAATGATGGAAATGTTCTATAATTTTGCATAGTCCAATATATAGCCACTAGTTCCATGTTCCAAATGAACACTTGAAGTCTGGCAAGTAAAACTGAGGAAATGATTTTTTAAGTTATATTTAATTTTAACTGACTTAAATATCTACATGTGGCTAGTAATTAACACATTGGACAGTCAGGTCTAGATCATGCATAACTTAAATACTTAGAATCATGGAACTTCAGTGCGGAAAGCATTTTGCAGGGAGCATAACCTAAGCTCTCTGTTTTGTTACTCACCTGTCAGAGAGATGACTTCTGCTGCTGTGTTTGGAAAGACTATGCTGCAACTACGGTTACGTGCTCCACCTGTTTACTGCAGGTGAGGCCAGACTACAGTGGTTTTGGGTTTCATTCTCGCTAAATTTAAAACTATATTTGTAAAACATGAAATAGTTCAATCTACTTTTTATTACTTGATTTAAAAATTTTTGTAAATCATATGATTAAGATGATGAATGATAAACATCTTCTTAGAATACTACAAATCATGTGGAATATAGCTGCTTGCCCTCAAAATTCATACAGAAGTAAATACAGAAAATGAAGTTGGGTGTCCATGTGTATTTGGGGGAAAATGAAAGCAGAAAACATTACTTCCATAGAAGCATTGAGAATATTTTTCTTTTTTTGCTATGAACCATGCCTTGCTTATCTTTGCCTCCTCAGTCCTCAGCACAGTGATTTCAATTTGGGAGATGATCAATAAATGTCATATGGACTTATTGAACTTCAGTAATTGCATCAAGGAGGTTGAATTGCATTCCAATGATTGGCATCTTGCCCACAATAGAGGGATGAGTGAGTTTATTATTTCACTGGTTCTTGATTCTGGCTTTATATCAGGATCACCTGGGAAACTCAAAAGACTTCTAGCCCCAAATCCAGAAAGGTTGGAAGCCAATGCATCTGTAGCTTTGAAGCTTCCTAGATGATTCTAATGAAAAGTCTTGAGAAAAATGATTTATTTAGTAAATTATGGTAATAAGGCAAAATTCAGATATATTTCAAAGTCATACACATTTCAAAGTTCAGATACATTTTGAAGTCTAATCTATGATCTTAGACTATACCAAAGAAGACTGTAACTGAATTAATGATAACACATTATCACTGCTAAAAATAGCAAAATAAAGCTCTAATAATTTTTATTTTAAATGAAACCAAAGACAGTCAAAGACAAAAGCAGTGAACTCCATTCTCTTCAGGGCTCCACATTATCACAGACATGCCTGCGGGGCTAGGAAACCCTGTGTGACAGGATCAAATTTTAATGGCATAAAATGGAGGTCGTTAGAGAGAGAGATCACTCTTGAGAGTAAAACAGGAGTTTGGCCCAAAGAACTGGATTTCACAACAGGGGTCTGACAGAATGGGAAAAAGGTATGCACTGGTATTTGAGTAATAATCTTACTTGTCAACTACTGTACATAATATCGATCATGAGTCACACCCTGTGCCAAGTCTTATGAAGCCATTTTCCTTATTATTTCATGGAGAACTCCCGGGCTTTTTTAGTGTCAGGATTGAAAAGGACTGAACTAGATGGTCATGAAAATTGGGAGGAATCTACAGTTTGAAGAGGCCAGTTTTGGAGACAGTAATAGAGTTAGGGTGATTTCATTAAGTGAAAGTCTTCCTTCCATTTGTACTTATTAAAATCCTTTCTATTTATTGAGGACAATTGTAGAAAATAAAAAATTCTCAAGTACATTAATAAAACTTTAATTTTAATTTGAAACTATGGACTTCAATTTCCAAATGTAGTTGATGAGGATATTTGAGTAAAAAAAAATGTTAATAGTGACTGAAAAACATGAATATAGCTATTATCCTTTATTTGTACAGGAAAAAAAAAATTAGAAAATATATACTTACCACTTATCATAAAATTTAAGTAAAGACTATATTTATACTATATCTAATTCATTGCAAAGCTAAGTTTCTGACTTGGTCCCTTTTCCAAAAGAAAAGATCTACTGTTACTTACAGATATATTTTAAGAGTCTCCCATTCTAGACCTTTACTTGTTACTTTGATGTTACATTTTTTATAGAAAACTATATTTTTGGTAGAAAGTTGTATTTGTTCACTTAAAGTAAAAGTAAGTATATTCCCAAAACCTAGCTTAAAACTTTAAATATATATGTGCATAGAATAAATATTTGCTGATTTACTGATTTAGATGAAAAATAGAAAGAACATCATACGGTACTTGAAATTTAAGGTTGCTTGGTAACTCAGGAATATAATTTACAGATAAAAACATGAGATAGTATATTTGTATGTGTGTTTTTGGGGCTTGGGATTCAAAAAAAGTTCTTAGTTTTGAATGTAAGAAATCATATATATGACATTTTTATTTTCTAGGAACAAAGTAAACAGATACAGAACAAAAGTCTTAGGAATATGATTATGATCTCTATTGAATCATTTCATGAAGTCCACAGTCAACAGGAAAATCAGAAGAAATTTGCCAGATATAGACCTCAGAACTCTGAAAGTAAAAATAAAGGTTAAAATTGTTATTTACAATCACTAATCTTTTCATCATTTGTGAAAAGGAAAAATTCTTAAAATATGGTCAATTAGCTTCCTTTTTGACAGTCTGCAGTCCTTGGCATTGGTTCGAATACTGCATAACAAATAAAAGCCCTATTTCCTATGAAGAGAAGTGAATTTAATGAACAATTGTGAGAATTGTGGAATAAATCACTCCATACCCCAGATTCAGGAAACAAACTTAATGACATATATTTAGGTAAATGCACATAACTTTAATTTTAGAACTTTATTATCAATGCATCATTATGTAAGATTTTGTGTCTTTGCAACTAAAAATGAGTAAAAATACTTAAAAAGGACAACAGTAGTTGAATTCCCTATTTATAGATTAGAAATTACAGGGGTCTATTTAAAGCCTTGCAAGTGTTTTCATTTACAGATCATTAAAATAATGCAATCTTTCATGTCTGATGAACAATAGTATCACTCTTAATTGTATTTTAGATTACAGATGGAAAAGGAAAATATATATTTGCCTAAGGTGTTCCAAAGAGTAAAGGAAGAACCAGGAATGAAATGTCTTTTGTTCATGCTTCCAAATCTCTTACTTCCTCTGCTTGACAAGTTGATAGCCTCTTTCTGCTGAAAATCGTATTCCAATTACATAACTTTCATCAATTCAAATAAGCAATGGTCTATGAATGCATATATCCAAATTAAAAGGAGCATTATTTCAAAACCTGTGTTTCTTTTTTTTTTTGGAAATAACTTATTGGAAAGAAAGAAGAAGGAAGGAAGGAAGGAAGGAAGGAAGGACGGAGAGAAAGAAAGAGAGAAAGAGACAAAGAAAGAAAAGAAAGAAAGAAAGAAAGAAAGAAAGAAAGAAAGAAAGAAAGAAAGAAAGAAAGAAGATAAAGAAAATAATATACTAAATTAGACTTTTCTGAATAATCAAATGATTCCAGATGCGGTAACCACAGACTTGATTAAAGAACACACTCTAGACTTCAAACTTTCATTGCTCTTAAATAACCTTCCTGGCAATAAACATTATGCAAATACGAGCAATGAGGGAAAACCACTTCTGAAAACTGTAATGTGTATTTAAGTAAACAGATAGTGAATACCGAAATGTGTTTTCTGTTGCTATTAAATGATTTTTTTCTAGAAACTCCGAAGTCAGTATGCTGATAGGCTGAAGAACCTTGATTGCATTGCAGAATAAACTAAGGCAGCAAGCGGGATTTTATACATATTGTACAGATTATAATCTAATAATTTACTGTCATTTTTAAATATAGTTTTTGGATTTTCCTGCTTTGGAAATGCAGGTTTTTTTGTTGTTATGGGTTTTGTTTTTGTTTTCTTGTGCAGTAAATCCCTGTACAGGCCATTCCTCAGTCATTAGACACAAAAAGGTAGACCTCCCACCTGGAGAAAATAAAGCAGCTACTGAGAAAGCTGAAGCCCCCTGAGAAGAATCTTCTGTATTAGCCGTAAAAATGATAGAGGAGACTCTCTCCAAACAAACTAGCAGCATCCAAGTGTGTGTCTAGTTCCTCCACTTGCAGTTTTGGCTCAAAGAGGGGTGTTTGGCTTTTGAGTGACAGCTCCATTAAGGAAAATCTTTGCATCTGAAAAAAAAATCCCTTCTTTCTTTTTGAGGCTATAAAAACTGATTGCTCTTTTCAGAATACAAAGGCAGAATCCTTGTGTCCCCACAGTGAAAGTCAAGTAGTCACAGAGATGAGGCAGGTAAAAAATAAACCAAAAAAAATCAAAAACACGGAGAAGCAGAAAGGTATAATCCTTCGGGAAGTGGTGGTTACTGTGTCCATTTGTATTTGGAAAAATATAAACATTTTCAAGTCATATATTAATTCTTAAAAAGCTTAACTGAAGATTTTAAGTAAGACAGATATAAATAGAAGTTTCTATAATTCCTTCAAATTCAAGTGTACCATCTCCACTTCCCAGGGCATGCATACCGGCCTGGGAGAACTCCGATGAAAGTTTCCCCATGAGGTTAAATGTGCCACATGTGACTCCTTCTTCCTCTGAGTAAACCATTCTATTTGGAGACTCTGCCTCAAAGGGATACACAGGCCAACACAGGCATTTTCAAGTTTAGGCCCCAGGTAACGTAACACAATTTAAAAATCAATGTTTTACTTCAGGCCACTGACCCAAGCAATGATCACCTTTCTTTTTATTTTCAATTTATTTTTATTTTATTTTATTTATTTATTTTTTAGAGAGGGGAAGGGAGAGAGAGAGGGAAACATCAATGTGTGGTTGCCTCTCGAGTGCCCCCTACTGGAGACCTGGCCTGCAACCCAGGCATGTGCCCTGACTGGGAATCGAACCACTGACCCTTTGGTTCGCAGTCAGGCACTGAATCCACTGAGCCACACCAGCCAGGGTTACCTTCTACTCTTTTTCCATGATGCAGTATAATATAGAATATATTAATTACCTCATATTAATGAGTCATTTAGATAATAATCAGGTCTGAAATTTGTCTTTCTAATCATTTCAAAGTTTATATAACTGTAAAATTTGTTGGCACAAAGTGATTCATAATATTACCTTTGTTTCTTGTTACTATCTATAGAATCTGGAGCTCTCTCTTTCATCCCAGGTATTGATCATTTATGTCCTTATTCTTTTGTTCTCTATCAGTCTAGGTATATCCAGAATGGACCCCAAAATCAATGAAGACTCTGAAGTCTGGGCAGTCAGATTCCAACATCCCCCAGACCTGAATGAAGTCTGGGAATTGTTTCATTTACAAGTTCCTGAACAATCTCTGCCTGACCTTGCGGACTTAATTCTTCTTCAAGTTTTGCTTACTATATAGCAACAGGCTCAAGGGGACCGTTTTACAGATTTTGGGAGCTCTATATCTGCCTAACTCCATTCTCTTTGACGGTATGTCCTCTAAATTGCAGCCACCTCAGCCTCCCCGAGCCATACCCTCTGTCTCTTTCGCTCAGTTTTATCTTAGTTAAGCTCTTTCCCTTCCTGCACTATGGTCTGGAGACGGCCTCTTGGCAGAAAGCTGGGGTCATTCCAGGACTCACTTCATTTGTTTACTTTATTTCGGGGTCATGGTTCATGCTACCTGTTGTTCCATATTTGAGCACAGATGTGTCATCTGTTATCCTTGGTTTTAACAATGTTAATGGGGAAATGGCAACTCTGGTCTCAATGACCGCATTGTGTCCAGAAACAGAAACCTTCCAGGAATTATGAACCACCTTATTCTTCCTCAGATAATTCACATAGTATAATTAGAATATCTTCTGCTTATGTTAGCCCTATGTAAACAAATAACAAGGCTTAGAGGTTGAAAATAAATGGGAATGTCAGTACCTTACAGAAGTGATTTCTACAGTTCCTCAATATAGCAAAGTATGTTTAAAATATAATTTTTAAAACTTCCAGGATCACACATTTTCCCTATTTTAAAAAGCAACTGTATGTCGGTCAAACTAGAATATAACTCATTAATAATTATTAACCATAAAAATTTATAGGGTTTCAAATTTTTAGTTAATGTTGCCCATCTGTATGTACTTTAAAATCCTAAAAATGTCTTCTACAGAAATATTTTTCATGCTCTACTTGATGGTAACAGTGCTTTCAAAGGTTACAAATGAAAAGTTCACCAGTTTAATAATACTTGATTCCGTACTCTGCTAAACTTCCTAACATTTTCCTTTGACTGCCATACATTTATCATATGGCTTCCTATCAGGTCTAAAAGACTTGGAGCTAATTAAGCAAAAAGAGCAAATTTTCTTTCTGTATTTATTTGTTCCTTGCCTTTATGTCTAGGAGAAATTTACAGTTCTCTTCACCCAGCTCCCATCTGAGGCTGTGAGAAGGGGACAGCCCTGCCCCTCTGCTTCTGTGGAATGGACAGCCATTGCAGAAAATTACACGGCTCCTCTAATCTCGGCCCTGCCCCCTGAATAGTATATCTCACAGTACTTTTAACAGCGTTTTGTGACCCTTTTAAAAAATGCGTAAATAAAAGAGTGACACGTGCCAGGAAAAAAATGTAAGTATATTCTATGTGCCATAACATTTGTAAATGGTATCTGCACTGGACAGTAGTATCTATATTGGGCCAACCGAACCTCCTTTTTTTGTGTATAAGGCTCTTACTGTCTCTCCTTCTGTGTCTGCTCTATCCTACTACTGTTTTCTGACCCATGTCCTGCTGATGGAAAGAGTTTTCTAAAATTTAACTTTTTGGTAACAAGGCTAATTTTTAGTTTGGATCTGAGCTAAAAAATAAAATAAAATAGTACCCAAATATCACTAAAGGTATGATTGTTGGATGCTCCTAATATAATAGTTTATTTATTTTTAAATTTTTTTCAATTACAGGGTACATTCAATATTGTTTTCCATTAGTGTCAGGTGTACAGCATAGTGGTTAGGCAATCACCTACGTTACAAAGTATTCCCCCCGATATTTCCAGCATTCACCTGGCATCATAGCTAATGCAGTACTTTCAAACATGCTCCTGGGCTAGCACTGCTAAGGGTTTAACTGCAGAATCTGTTTTCATCACTGTCTGGAAGGCTACTGCAGTATGAGACACAATTTAAATGAGAAGGCGCAGTGTCCAAATAGTAAAGGTAAAAAGATTAGCAACATTTTCTCACTGATTAAAAATAAGTACTATGTTTGAGAACTTGTTTTGGTTAATAAATTCTGATTCAGATATTAATAAAGATGATATCTTTAGTAAGTGAGTTTGACTACTACAGCTAACATGCTAAATAAAACCTATTTATCTCCTCTGTTTTCAGGGTGATTTGCAAATGAAAGTGTGGGCATATTTTACATATCTCAACATTTTCATATTCCAAAGTAGAATATTAAAAAAATCTGCAGCATAGAATTGGGCAACTGTGTTTGACAGCGAGTATCTAATGCTGCCTACTCGGGGAGTTATTGAACTCCCTGCTAACAGCGGAGGGAGCAGACAGCTGCTTCTGCTGTTTCTCTTTCCACAGCACAGCAATAAATTTAAACCTGATGGTGGCATTGGAATGCTAAAGCATATTCATCCTTCTCCTGACCAAAATTGAAGTATTAGCAAAGGTATAATGTTATCTGACTTAATATATTTAATTAATTAACATATTATTCAAACTGAAAAGTATCTGTTTTCAGAGATAAAGTTAAATCATTTTTTAAAAATAATTTTAATAGAATTTGGACTAAAACAATTTTGATCTGTATGCAAAAAACTAGTATTATAAGGCTTAAGTTTGCATTTTGGTTGTGACCATTTAAAATAAACAAATGCCAATAAAATATTTTAGGCTAATGAACACTCTTGAATTTCCAGATTTACTCAGAAGTTCTAAAATATATATCCATTGTGCAAATGAAGAATAAAATTATTCTAGATCTTCATAATGGGAATCTGGAGAAGCTGATTTCACCATGATACGTTTCTTATTCATCTTGTTATTTCAGATAAAATCTTAGCAAGAAAAAAATGGAACAGAATAATGCAGCTTATAAAAATGCACTTTTAGCATCATTTTGGTAAATAATATAATGAAAAGTTAGTTCTTTCCCAAAATAAATAAACTCTTTCTTATAATAAAACATGGGATCTCTTTATTGTACTGGTATAGGGACACCCATGTAAAAACTTATTCTGCTCTTTGATATTTATAAGGATGTTTGCCAGCATATTTTTAAGAGTACAAATTCTGACAGTGCCCGCAAGAGATCTCAGAATGTTCATTTCGCATAGATCTCTCTACACAATGCAGGGAGTAGTTTCAATGTTTTTTGTTTGTTTGCTTTACTTGACCAGTGTTTTTCATTTGGGTTTCTGAAATAAAGGCCCTTGGAGTCCAAAAACAGGGAAGTCATCAAATGATGTCTAAGTCATGCTGCTCTGAGACAGTACTATCCAGTCCATGGCTACTGAGTGACCTCTACAAAGGACCCTGCACTGCCCTGTTCCTCCTGCAAGAAACCCTACTTACGCTTTCCATCTTGTAGACTGTGATCGCATATGCTTGGGTGTTCTCACATTTATAACTGCAGTACTCACAGCTGGCCCCACATCCAACTTTAATTAGCCTGCTTTATTCTAGCTTTCTAGTAAAGCGACCAGTGTTTGATTAGTTTGTTTATTTTTTATTTATGCCCCACTTTGTTCCCAAAAAACAGTATAAAGTGAGTGTAAAAATGCATTATATAGTATGTAATATATAATATATACACATATTACATTTTCCTATACATATATACGCATATATGTAAAAATGCACACATTACAAAATGAAATATATTAAAACAAAAGAATGATGGGGAAAAGGTAGTAACAGTAAAAGCAGGAAAGCAATATAGAACCATGAATTAATGTGGTAAAATAATTCCTGAAAATAATTTAATTTGGCAAAGAGTCACGATTATGGTTCTAAGTTTAGTAACAAGCGGTGTAGAAAAGGAATAGAGTAAATTGCATAAGTCCCAGTGTTACTCGGGGCAAAACAAACACGTAGGGCAGCTGTGGCTGAGTTGACCTCTCAAGAGAAAGTCATGCACTCAACGTGCTTTGGAAGCCAGCGCTCTGGGTTCAGATTCTGCCATGTCACTCACCAACGAAGTAGCTCTGGACATTACCTCTCTGTGCCTCTTATTCTTCATCCATCAAACAGAAATAGTACTAGCAACAATGCAGTTATTATTGGGTTGCACCAAGAATTAAACCATTTAATTTACAAGTACTTTGCAGTTATCTGACATATAATCAAGACAATAAATGGGATGAATTATAACATTTAGTAATTTTCACATCTAAAAACATAGAAATATAATTCTGAAAAGGACTTATTAATATCTGTAAGTTTGCATCTTAAGATTATTAACCAACAGCATTGGACCAAGAGGTAAGAAACCTAGTTCTAATCTTATGTCTTCTAGAGTATGATTGACACCATTGGCACTAAATAAATGGCTCATTCATTTACTATCTCAGATTTTAGTTTCCTCATCTCCAAAGACTGAGTGGACAATCTCAGGCTTTGTGCCAGCTCTAGTGTTTTCTTGCTGAGGCAAGGCTTGCTTGCTGCTGCTGTTGTTGCAAATAAACACTTTAACAGATACGATGTTGATCAAAATCAATCTAAGAGGAGATATGAAAAATGAAAATAACTCTTAAAATATTATTGAGACAAAGAACTTAAAGTTTAACGTTTATACAGGGAGCAAATTACTGGACACCAAGAAAAGGAAATTAAGGAAATCAGAGCGTGAGCCCAGCAGAAGACACTGGCCTCACGTTAGCAAACCCAGATGGCAACTGGGTGATTATTTCTGTCTTCACATTTAGGAAAGACTCATAAATAAAGGATTATTTTAAGACTGTAGACAACTTTTTTTCCTGACAAACTGTCAGGGCAACATGAATTTGGTAGAATGATGTAACTCAAATATGAAAGACTTCAGCTTATGATGTTATAAAGGCAAGGATTATTTTACCTTCTTGAGAATTGCTTATAGCTTATCAAAGGCAGTTGACAAGAGGGTGCAACATATGTTTCTTATTATATTTCATTTATGAGGTGTGTTACAACAGCCATTTGGTAAAAGGAAATATTCATAAATATTTTTAATAAAACATGTGTCCACATAGAAAGTCCTAAATTTTACAAATTCACTAAACAGTTCATTGCATTAGAGTTTCCATCATGTATGTCAGCAATATGAAACCTATATGTGACTATCCTCAAATCACATTTTTTATATACTTTAGCCAGGCCACTTCAAATTATCTCCCTTTTCTCAGTACCTTTTTGCGAGGGTTTAATCAGGTCCCTGTCACATCAAGCAGA